>ML110911.1:0-25889 GCA_003697995.1 Taxidea taxus jeffersonii | reverse complement strand
TCAAAACCATGTCATCCTCTGTACACTACTATTATCATTTTGAGAAACAGCTTCAGGCTTACTGCTGGGGTCAAGCAACAAATGAATACTTGATCATAGACCACCAGATTATCATAAGACCTTAGCAGCTCATTATGAAGTAGGTGTCATCTGACCCTCAAACCATAAAGTTGGGCCGCACAACAATACTTCATTGTCACATGGTAGTGGTATGTACAAGATTGAGCTCAACTGAGCAATTTGCTCATATGCCCACAGGCCATATTCACATTGCATCCACTCCCCCCTCTCAACCTTCCCTCATAACAATATGGAGACTTCCCTATAACCAGTGGGCTAAGAAAACAATGGCCTCTTTTAGAGATTGGGGCATTTATACAGGCCTACTTTGGAATGGCCCTGGAAAATAGTGATAAAGGAAAATCCTCCAGTAAACAAAGCTTTGAGCTATGTGCCTGATTGTTTGCTTTGCCTGGAAGGAGAAAGAAATGACCAGTGGTATGAATCTATTCTACTTAATGGACAGTGAATAATGATTAGATGAATGGTGGAGAACTTGAAAGGGATATAACTGTAATATTGGTTGTGTTAATGGACATGCATGGATTGTGAAGATAATTGTTCTTCATGTGAACACTTCAAAGAGTAACCTCAAATGAGGATTTTTTAAAAATTATTTTTCTTTTTTTATTTTCTCTTTTTTACATTTAAATTCAATTAGCCAAGGTTTAGTACATCATTCATTTTTTTTTTATTTGACAGAGATCACAAGTAGGCAGAGAGACAGGCAGAGAGAGAGGCAGAGAGAGAGAGAGGAGGAAGCTGGCTCCCCTCGGAGCAGAGAGCCCGATGCGGGGCTTGATCCCAGGACCCTGAGATCACTACCCAAGCCGAAGGCAGCAGCTTTAACCACTGAGCCACCCAGGTGCCCCACATCATTCATTTCTTATATAATGTTCAAATATTCATTAGTTGAATATAATACCCAGTGCTCATCATATCACATACCCTCTTTAATTCCCATCACCCAGTTACCCCATCTCCCCCCGCCCTGCACCTCCCTTTCTGCAACCCTCAGTTTATTTCCTGGAGTCAAGAGTCTCATGGTTTGTCTCTCTCTCTGATTCCTTCCCTTTCAGTTTTCCCTCCCTTCCCCTGTCCTCTGCTCTATTCCTTATGTTCCAAATATGAGTGAAACCATATGATAATTGTGTTTCTCTGATTGACTCATTTCACTTAGCATAATACCCCCCATTCCATCCATGTCAATATGAATGGTAGATATTAAAAATATGGAACACTTCATAAATTTCTGTGTCATCCTTGCATAGTGGCCATGGTAATCTTTCCTGTATCATTCCAATGTTAGTATTTGTGCTGCTGAAGTGAGCACAAATAGGAGGATTTTAATGATCATTTGGAAAATAAGACCCATTCTATGGAGATAAGTCAGTCAGATTGCCTACAGACACTGCTGTCCTTGTTCAATAAATCCACGAAAAAAATGGCTATGATTTTAGGGATAAACTTTATACATGGGCTCAAATACATAAACTACTACCACCAATGCAATTTTGGGTAAAACACTGTTGAATGCCCAAACTCTCAGTAGTAGAACCAATGCTGAATCCTATATTGTACCATTTCCCCCAATTCCCTGGGGTTATCATTCAGCAAACTGGTACAAGTTGATTGCACTGGACCATTTTCCATTGGAAGGAGCAGTACTATTCTCACTAGAATAGACACTCTGAAAAAGGATTGTCCTTTTTGGCCCATATGACTTCTGCCAAAAACCTTCATTCAAAGATTTATAGAAAACTTTATTCAGCATCATGATATTCCACACAACTTTGTTCTGATCAGGGACACAGTCTCTTACCATCTCTCTCATCATCCTGAAGCAGCTTTACTAATAGCATGGTGGAATGGTTTTTTAAAGACTCAGTTATGGCTTCAACTGGTGAGAACATCTGAAATAGGGTCCTCCAGGATGCAGTGTATATTGTAGATCAGCAACCTCTATGAAGCACTGCTTTTTCTAGTGAAAATTTATTGGTCCAAGAATCAAGGCATGGAAAGGGAGACTCTTCTGACCATTAGCTTTTGTATTCCTCTAGCAAATTTTTTTTTGCTCTGTCAATAAAATCTTGGATTCTGCTGGTCTCTAGACTATGTATATATATATAGTCTATATCTATATCTATATCTATACCTATATCTATATCATCTATATCTAGATATCTATAGATATCTATAGATATATATATCTATAGTGCAGTTCCCTATCTGTGTAGTCCAATATGTAAACATGGGCCACATTGAAATCTTGAAATATGGCTATTGCAACTTCAGTAATAAATTTAAAATGTATTTAATACATAGTAATTTATTTTTTAAATTTTAAGGTAATTTAAATTTTATATAAACATTCTCATATGACTAGTAACTATAATGTAGGGCTAATGTATATCACAAGGTCCAGAGCTCCCAAAAGATGTATACTTACACCAGAGGGCATAGTGATGGTTCCATTAAACTGAAAGTTAAAATTGATGGCTGGGCATTTTAAGCTTCCATGACAGTGATTCAATAGTTGCTCTACTATCTGGCATAGTTGATACTGATTATCAATAGGAAATTAGATTATTACTAAAACAATGTGGGTCTGGAATGCAGAATATCCTCTGAGTGCCTCATAACACACGTATGTCCTGCCATTAAGATCTGTGGATAATACAGACGTTTTAACAATAGTCATTGTTCCAATCGATGAGCAAAGAATGTTTTTCCATTTCTTTGCATCATCTTTAATTTCTTTCATAGTTTTCAGAGTACAGATTTTTAACTCTTTGGTTAGGTTTATTCTGTGGCTCTTTGGTGAGGTTTATTCTGTGGTATCTTATGGTTTTTGGTGCAGTTGTAAATGGGATTGATTCCTTGATTTCTCTCTCTGCTGCTTCAACATTGGTGTATAGAAATACAACACATTTCTGTACATTTATTTTATATCTGTGACTTGAATGAATTGTATATCAGTTCTAGCAATTTTTTGTAGAGTTGTTTTTTTTTTTTTTGAGAGAGAGAGAGAGAGAGAGCATGAGTGGGAAGGGGGTAAGTGCAGAGGGAGAGGGAGGGAGACAATGTCAAGCAAGCTCTGCACTCAGTGTGGAACCTGGTGCAGAGACTCATCTCACAACCCTGAGGTCATAACCTGAACTGAAATCAAAAGTCAGATGCTTAATGCACTGAGCCACTGAGGCACCCCATTTTGAGTTTTCTGCATAGAGTATCATGTCAACTATAAATAGTGGAAGTTTGACTTCTTTCTTGCCAATTTGGATGCCTTTTATTTCTTTGCAGTATCTGATTGCTGTGGATAGGATTCTGGTACTATGTTAAATAATAGTGTTGAGTGTGGACATCTCTGTCTTATTTCTGATCATAGATGAAAAGTTCTTTTTCCCCTTTGAGGATAATATTAGCTTCTGCACTTCACATTGAAGAAAACAATCAACAAAACTAAAAGACAACCTATGGAATGGGAGAAGATATTTGTAAGTAGCATATATGATAGGGGTTACTTTCCAAAATTTATAAAGAACTTATCAAATTCAATACCCCCAAAACAAACAATCCAGTTAAAAAATGGACAGAAAACATGAATAGACATTTTTCCAAAGAGGACACACAGATGGCCAACAGATACATGAAAATATATTTAACATCATTCATCATCAGGGAAATACAAATCAAAACTACAATGAGAAAATGAACAACACAGGAAACAACAGATATTGGCAAGGATGCAGAAGAAGATGAATCCTCTCACATTCTTGGTGGGAGTGTAAACCGGTGCCGTCGCTCCTGGAGAAGAGTATAAAGATTCCTCAAAAAGTTAAAAACAGGGGCACCTGGGTGACTCAGTGGGTTAAAGCCTCTGCCTTCTGCTCAGGTCATGATCCCAGGGTCCTGGGATCGAGCTCCGCATCGGGCTCTCTGCTCGGCAGGGAGCCTGGCTCCTGCCTGTCTCTCTCTGTGCCTGCCTGTCTGCCTACTTGTGATCTCTATCTGTCAAATAAATAAAAAAAATCTTTTTTAAAAAAAGTTAAAAACAGATCTACCCTACAATCCAGCAATTGGGCTACTAGATATTTACCCAAAGGATAAAGAAATACTAATTTGAAGGGATATATCCACCCTGATGTTTATAGCAGCATTATCAATGATAGCCAAATTATGGAAGCAGCCCAAATATCCAGTGACTGAAGAACAGATAAAGAAGATGTGGTACATACACACACACAGGAATATTACTCAGACACAAAACAAGAATGAAATCTTGCCATTTGCAATAACATGGATAAAACTAGTAAGTATTATGCTGAATCAGCCAGAGAAAGACAAATACCATTTGATTTCACTTATATGTGGACATCAAGATACAAAATAAATGAACATAGAGGGGTGAAAACGAGAGAGAAAAACTAAGAAAGAGACTCTTAACTACAGAGAACAAACTGATAGTTATCAGAGAAGAGCGAGCTGGGGGATGGGTGAAATAGGTAATGGGGATAAAGAGGCACACTTGTGATGAGCACCGGGTGATGTATGGAAGTAATGAATCACTAAATTGTACACCTGAAACTAAATTTATATTGTATATTACTAATTGGAATTTAAATAAAAGACCTGGAAAAGAAACAAAAATCAGTGGAAAATTATAACCCAGTAAAGGCAAGACTATAAATAGCCCAGATCCTTTAGGAATAAAAGTTTAAGTCACCACACCAAGTAGGGAACCATAACCAGCTGAGTACTTGCTAAGGGTAAGACTAAGTATGAATCTGAAAGATATGAGCTGCAGTGATGTGGCTAGTTGTGGAAATGAAGTCTATGCAAGTTATAAATATCCTTTCTTTAGTTTGATATGACTCTATTTGTATAACTATTAATCAACTTTTTTTTCTCTACCATTTCTCAACCACCCCCCATAAGATATATCTATGGACTTTGAACTTACGTCTCACGATTTAAACTTAGAATTTCAAAATAAACATGTAATTCAACTAGGAGAGTAAATAACACAACCTAAAAAATAAAGGATTTTATGTTATGTCACAAGGAGATGGATAGCACATTTTGAGTTGCATAAAAATAGTTGAATTATGTTAGATTGAAAGATGATTTTTCTTTCTTTTTTTTTTTTAAACAAGTTAAGGATACTTAAAAAAAAAGAAGTGAAGTATAGTTAGAAAAGATATTTATGCATATCAAAATAACAAGGGTGGCTTTGTCTTTGACTCGACTAAGCTGATACTAGGTTTTATAGAAGTTCTTTGCTCATAGGATTCTTTGTTAACATTGTCAGAAAAACCATTACAAATGTTATTCAAAAGGCAAGAGTAAATCAGGAGCCATTTTCCTTTTGCTCTGAGGGTCACTGCGGGAAATCAGGCATGGTGGCAGTTGTTACATGTTGTCACTGATCTGCAGCTCACTCACAGCTTATCAGCTCTGGGTAATCTCTTCCTTCAACCTCTCCAAGGTCTGGGCCAAATATGTGTACACTTCCATGGCAAACAATGCCAGCTATTCCTGTAGATGACCCTATCATCAATATTGGAGATGGTAAGTGACAAAAAGCAGGTTTTGCCTCTTCCTAACAAGTCAGAGGTTTTCCTAAAGAGTTATAACTTTTCCTCAAGGGTTCTGGTTCTTCCTTGAGTTCTAGGTTGTCATTGTTCTCTTCTGAATTCAACTTTTTTTTTTTTTTTTCCAGCTGCTGATCTGGCTGACTTTGAGTGATTTGGAACTCAACACTAGACATAATGACAGCATCCTCGATAGACTGCTTCTCCAGCTTCACCTAATGAGTAAAGTCAAACTACTGTAATAAATTTCTCACTCTATATCACTCATAATGATATGGTTTCTTTGACAAAGTATCAACTAATAGAGAATTATGTATCAATATCTATTAAAACTAAACATATGAATGCCTTGTGAATCAGCAAGTCTAGTCCTAAATGTCCACCCACAGAAATAAGTACCTATGTACACAAATATACATGAAGAAAAGTGCCCATAGTTTTTATTCATCAGAGTCAAAACCTGGAAATAATCAAATATCTATCAAGAGTAGAAGGGATAAACCCATCATGGTATAGTCACACATTAGAATAACACACATCAATGAAAAGGAGCAAACTTCTGCTTCATACAACAACATGGTTGAATCTCAAGATATATCATTGAGAAAAAAAACAAAGTAAAAGAATGTATATTCACAAGAAATTTCCTAATCAAATGTGATAGAACTCAAGAAAGTGGCTGCTGTTGGGAGGAGGTATTAACTGGAGTTGGTACAAGGACATTTTCTGGTTACTGGTAATGTTATATTCGGTGTTCACATCATAAAAATTTATTAAATTATAAATCTTAAGATTTGTGCACTCTATTACTTCCATGATATACTTGAACAAAATGATTAAAAATATAATATCACAAATGATACTAAAACAACCCAAAAGAAAAACATGAAAGACCCCAAATTTCCAAAGCAATATTGAAGGAAAAATATCCAGAGGTATTGTATTTCCCAATCTCAAACTATAATCCAAAACTATAGTAATCAAAGCACTGTGCTGTTGGCATAAAAATAGAACAGACATACAGAGCAATCGAACAGAATAGGAAGCCCAGCAATAAACACAGGCATATGTGGTCTATTAACTCTATGACAAAAGAGCCAAGAATATGCAATGGGGGAAGGATAATCTCTTAAATAAATGGTGTTGGGAAACCTGGATAGCGCGTGTAAAAAATAAATTCACCTGGACCCCTTTCTTACACCATTAACAAAAATCAACTCAAAATGTTTTAGACTTAAATTAAAAGACAGAAAAACCATATAAAAGAAAAGATAAGATAAAAGAAAAGATAAAGGATAAGCTCCTTGATATTAGTCTTTGTGATGATATTTGGATTTGACATCAAAAAGCAAAGACAACAAAAGCTAAAGTCAACAATTGGGACTATGTCAATTTAAATAGCTTCTGCAAAACAATGGAGGCCATCAATAAAATGAAAAGACATCCTATGGGGTGGGAGAAAATATTTGCAAATCATATATCTGATAAATGGTTAATGTAAAAAATATCAAGAACTCACACAACTCAATAACAAAACAACCAAAACCAAAACCAAATGACCCAGTTAAAATATGGGCAGAGGAAGTGAAAAGACATTTTACCAAAGAAGACATGTAAATGCTCAACAGACCAATGAAGATTTGCTCAACATTACTAATCATTAGCTACATCAGATCAATACCACAATGAAATAGCACTTCACACTTGTTAGAATGGCTATTATCAAAAAGGCAAGAGATTCCAAGTGTTGGTAAGGATGTAGAGAAAAGGGAACAATTGTGTCCAGTTAGTGGGAATGTAAATTGTTGCAGCCACTATGGAAAAAATAGTATGGAGGGTCTTTAAAAATTAAAAAAAATATAACTATCATATGACCACACAATCCCACTTCTGGTTATATATCCAAAGGAAATGAAAAGAAGATATTGAGGGGATATTCACATTACATGTTCACCGTAGCATTATTTGCTATAGCCAATGCATGGAAGCACTTTAAGAGCCCATCAATGGATAAATGGATAAAGATGTGATATAAATATATGTGTACATGTACATACATATATATGAGTATATAGATATATATACATATATACATGCATATATAGTATTTTGTTATGTATATAATATTACATACCAAGATATAGATATAGATAGTAGATTCATACACACACACACACACACACACGAGTATGATCCAGCCATGAGAAAAAAGGAAATCCTGCCATTCGTGATAACATGGATGGGTGGATATCGAGGGTGTTACACTAAGTGAAATAAGCCAGACAGAAAAAGACAAAGTACTACATGCATAACTTATAGAAACAGAGGGTAGAATAGTGGTTGCCAGGGACAGGGGAAGAGGGTAAGGGAAATAAGGAGAGGTTGAGCTAGTGACAGAGACAGCAAGAGAGAGCACAAGCATGGGGAGAGGCAGAGGGAAAGGGAGAAGTAGGCTCCCCACTGAACAGGTAGCCCAATGTGTTGCTCAATCCCAGGACCCCAGAAACATGACCTGAGCCTAAGGCAGATGCTTAACTGACAGAGCTACCCAGGCATTCCAAGTGGTGACTATAGTTGATAACACTGTTGTATAATCGAAATTTGTTTAGAAAAAAAAAATTAAATATTAAAAAAACCTATCTCTTGGTCTGTGAAGACTGAACGACATAATTTATGCTTAGCATCAGAACTTAATAAATATTATGCAGCATAATTTTATTAATGCAAAACAAGTAATTGGAATTAAAATATTACCTACATCCAGATAACCAATATAATGTTTGGGAAGAAAGATCATTTTACACCAGGTGAAAAGTTGGATCTAAATCCACAACATTAGAGCACAAGGTTCTTTCTTTATATAATATCACAACCTCACATTTTAATTTAAAAGGGTATTTTACAACAAACATAGGGACAGAGCAACTGGAAATTTATTCAGGAGAGTGTCTTTCTGCCTGACCTCCCCATCTCCATTGTTCTCAGACATAGTTCTCTGAATTTCCCACAGAACTCCTCAAAAAAAAATTCTTTTGCTTACTATTTATTGCTCCATTTGTTTTATTAATATGTATCCTCCATGAGGATAGTTATCTTCTCTGTTTTCTTTATCTTTCCTCAGTACTAAGGACAATGACTGGCACACAGTAGGTTCTTAATAAATATTTATTAAGTCAAGCAGAACAGAGAGCATAAATGTCCATGAACTAGGCATAAATAATTAGCAACTAGGACATGTGAGTCAGCCATCTCCACACATGTGACATTAATGGCTGACCTCTACCCTAGTTCCTTTCTTGTAGAGAGCCATTCTGCCATAGTTAAATTTTTGCTCTGTGGAGTTGTAAGGATGATTGTTTCAAGGTCATCAATTTTTGAATACTTGACATTTCTGATCCAATTGCCCTTGCACTTCTGTTAATGAAATGACAACACCACAAATCCTTTCCAAAATGAAGTGGAAAATGAAGGTGAATAAATAAATAACTAATGAAGGGAGTACAGTCCAACTAATTATGATCACAATATCAGAAAATTCATGTTAATAAGAAGTGTGTGTCATTTTACCTTGCATTTATTCATCATCTGGAAAATAGTGACAGGAAATCCTTGTGTCATCAAAAAAAATCTCCCTAATAATCAGTGAGACATAACCACTATAAATAATTTAAATGATATCAAGTGAAAACAAAGATTTAACTGAGTTTTGCCAACTAGGCTTGGGGCACTTAGACATCCCTGCACCAGATGGGAACTGTCAAAGCCCATAAACATTCCAAATTGTAAGACATGACTCTTAGACTTTTAGATGACAGAAACTAGAAGAATTCATGCAAATCAATGAGCCCAACACACCTTATTTAAAGACAGTCCTTGACAGTCAAAAGAGGTGACAGTGTTGAAGCTGCCATTGGAGATGCCGCAGGTTTTAATTAGTCAAATGTCACCATTTCCTCAATGGAGTCTCTTCTATAGATAGCCCCATTGAAAAACCATTAAAAAATAGTTTTTCCTCTATCGATCTTGATGCTAACTCTATGCCCAATTATACTTTTTTCATTGCTCAAAACTTCACTTCAATGATATTTAATGATAGAATAAGTAGACTAAAAAAAATCTCCGTGATGTATCTGGCCAACTTAATTTTAAGCAGATCTGTGGGATGGGTTTTGACTGATACATGTTTGCAGCTATAAGTAACTTCCAGGTTATGATGGTGATGCCTTTGGATTTTTTTTTAACAGGTGGAGCAAAAATACATCTGGAATTAGCAACTCAGGATGTACGACAATGTATTTGCATAACAAGCATACTGTTTGTACTTAGTTTGTCCACCTATTTATTATTACTGTTGATGGATTCTGATAGAGCTTTAGAAGTGACAACTCAACTACTACCAAATGTTACACATGTGACTTCTGCTGTAGTGTGGACCATAAAATAACTGACATATATATGGCACTTCATCATTTCAAAAAATGCTTTCATATGCATGACCTAATTTTTTCCTGTAGTTCAGCTAGTGTCAAGGATATTTTTATTGGCCCCATTTACAACTGAAGAAACTAAGGGTCAGGGAGGTTGATTAACTCATTACAGATCACATTCACAGCAAATACAGGACCCAAGCAACAGAACCTTTTGGTTCCACATCTCTTGGTGTTTTCTACCTACCATTTTAACTAAGGGAAGAATCAAATTTTTCCTGTGAAAATATAATACTGTTCAAAAAGAAACCGTGTGATATTCATCATTATATATTCAATCTATACCTTTTGTATGTGAGAACCTGGTGATGCATTTAGGAATAAGAGATTCAGCTTCTTTCTATACCCTACCAAGGTGAACAGGTGATTGTACTGTTGTCACTGTTAAAACGACTATGATGTTGTTTGTTCCCACATGGAATGGGATATCTTGGCCAAGCTTTCAAAGTTGAGTAGGAGTTGGTTAGAAGAAGGGGCAGTATGTTCTAAGCATAGGGAACAGCATGTACAAAGGCATAAGAAACAAGAAAGTGTGATGCAATCTAGGAACTGAAATAAATCCACTTTAATCTGAGCATATTGAGGGACAGGACAATCACGACAGATAGAACAAGTCGGGCAAGCAAGGGCCAGATCACAGAGGACCTTATATATCATTTTTTTAAAGTCTAATTTTGTTTGAACAATGGAGAGCCCTTTTAAGAAGTTTAAGCATTTTGTGTGCATTGACAACACATTTGAAAGTTAAATGCAATCCTAAATATAAGAGAGGATCTATTTTTGGAGCATGTTGGATCTTCTTTGGAAACCTGCCAATAGGTAAAACTGCTACTGACCAGATGGATCTTAGAAGGAATAACATTTCTGCTCCAGGCCAATATACATTTCATTTTGGGGGTAATGTATAGACATAATTGACCCAAAGGAAAATTAAAAATATAACAAACACATTGGTTTTTTTATAATGTAGTTGACTTCTTCCTACTAGGGATAGCTTTTTTGAACACCGTACTTGGTTCTATAGACTAAGTAGATTTGGTTATTTGAAATAACTTTAAATAATTTCATAAGTCTGGGCAATATCCCCTGGGCCACTTGAAGATGAGCTCTCTGCATGTTATACTGCAAGGTTCAGCATATGGTTCCTAACATTTGCATGAATAAAATCTTTAGAAAACATTTTCTGTGAAGTGTCTTTTATATTTGTCTTTCATTCACTATGCTTAAATTGTCTTTCTTTCATAACACATTATTTCCTTAGGAGTAATTTCCACAAATTGTTCAAAGGCTGTGCATATGTAGAGATTTTTAGTTTGCCCAAATATTTTCCTTTACATCAATTTTATACTTAGGTGTTGGCCAAGGATGAATGAAAGTACTTATTTTTCCAGTCTCACTATACAGTAAAGATGATTCTTGCTCATGCAAATTCAAGGCTTTATATGAAAAATATCCATAATTGGTAACCATTTCTTTTTTCCACATTCTTTTATTAAAATGCATTTAACATAGATTAGAAATCACCCTTTTCTGGTACAGTTTAACAAGTTTTAACGAGTAAATGTGGCCAAGTAACCACCACCATAATCAAGATAGTCAAGAGTTTTGTCACTCTAAAAAATTCTCAGTCCTTCTTGTAGTCAGTCCCTTCCCCTCTCTAGCAACCTAGAAACCACTGATCTGTTTTCTATCCCTACAGTTTTTATTTTATCAGAAAGTCATATAAATGGAATAACATTATATGTTATATGTTATATGAGTCTAGATTCTTTCTCTTAGCATGACACGTATGAGATTTGTTATGAATTGAAGTGCATCCCTACAAGTTCATATGTTGAGTTCCTTATCCCCTGTGTCCCAGGATGTGACTGTGAAAATAGGGTCCTATAGATATAATTAGTTAAGTCAAGATGGATCATACTGGCATATGATGCACTCCTAGGCCAATATGATCAGTATCATAGAGGAAATTTGAATATGGGTGGGCTTATATGGAAAATGCCACATGAAGATGAAGACAGATCAGTGTGAGGCTTCTACGAGCCAAGTAGCACTAAAGATTCCTCACAAACTGGCAGAAGCCTAGAGAGAGCCATGAAACAGATTTGCCCTCAGAAGGAACCAACTCTATTGAACTCTTGATTTCAGGATTTCCAGTCTCCAGAACTGTGAGAAAATGCATTTTTGTTGTTCAAGCCATCCAGTTTGTGGCCCTTTGTTACAACAGTCCTAGCAAACAAATGCGAAGTTTTCCATGTTACCGTATCTAAACATAGTTCATCTCCTTTTATTGCTGAATTTTATTCCATTGTATGATGTATCACAAATTGTTCATCCATTCACCAGTTGAAGGGTATTTGGATTGCTTCTCATTTTCAATGATTACAAATGGAACTGCTATAAGTACTTGAGTATGGATTTGTAGGTGAACATAATTTTTCATTTCATTTAAACAGTAGAGTAGGATTGTTGAACCATATGTTAAGTGTATGTTTAAGAATAGAAGAAATTGGCAAACTGTTGAGTAAAGAAGCTTCCCCATTTTACATTCATACCAACAGTGTATGAACATTTTACTTGCTCTGCATCTTCACCAGAACTTGGCATTGTTGTTCTATTTTTTTTAAGTTATCATTATAGGTATGGTTTAAAAACCATTGTGGGGGGACCTGGGTGGCTCAGTAGGTTAAGGTCTCTGCCTTCAGCTCGGGTCATGATCCCAGGGTCCTGGGATCCAGCCCCGCATCGGGTGCTCTGCTCAGTGGGGAGCCTGCTTCCTCCTCTCTCTCTGCCTATTTGTGATCTCTGTTTGTCAAATGAATAAAATCTTTAAAATAAGTAAATAAATAAATAAATAAATAAATAAATAAAAACCATTGTAGTTTAAATTTGCTTTCCTGTGTTAACAAAGTTGCACACCTTCCATATGGTTATTTGCCATTTCTGTATTTCCTTTCATGAAAGGTTTGTTTAAATTTCATATTCATTTCTTTCTTTGACTGGTTGCTTTCTTGTTGTCTTGAAATTTCTTTATGTATTCTGAGTACAATTCTTTTTTAAGATATTTGACTTACAAATAATGTCTCCCAGTCTGTGCACATTTTATTTTCCTAACAATATCTCTCAAAGAACAGAAGTTATTAATTTAATAAAATTCAATTTATCAAATTTTCTTTTATGGATTGTGCTTTTGGTCTTGAGTCTAAGAAATCTTTTCCTAATTTAAGGTTACATTTCTCATGTACTTTCTTATAGAAGTTTTATAATTTTTAGCTCTATATTTAGTTTATGATCTATTGGGAGTTACTTTTTTATATGGTTGGAGATATTGATCAAAGTCTTTTGAGGTTCTTTGGTTTGGGTTTTGTTTTGTTGTTGTTGTTGTTGTTGTTGTTGTTTTGTTTGTTTGTTTTTTAATTTACATATAGGTACCAACAGCTATAGCACCATTTCTTGATTTGTTAAATTTTAAAAATATTGATATCTATGTTCATGGTGAATATGGTTCTGCAGTTTTCTTTTAATGCCGTTATTTGGTTGAGAAGTTAGGGTCAGTGCTGACCTCATAAAATAAGTTGAAAAGTATCTCTTTCTCTTTCACTTTTGGAAAAAATTTTTGTTGAACTGGCATCATTTATACTTAACTGTTAAGAACAATGAACCAGTAATGTCATGAGGCTCCAACGTTTCCTTTGGGGTAGAGTTTGCAACTACAAATTCAGTTTATTTCATGGATGTAGGATATTCGTGTTATCTATATTTATCTATTCTTTCTATGTGTATTTCTGTTTTCTTGAGAAGCTCTAGCAGTTCGTGTCTTTCAAAAGATTTTTCATTTCACCTAAATTATAAAATAAATTGACACATATTTGTTTATACTATTTTATTATAATACTTTCCCATTTTCCCAAAGTTCTGCAATGATCTTCCCTCTGTCATCTTGGATATTGGCAATTTGTGTCATATTTTTTTTTTCCTGATCAGTCTGACTACAGATTTATAAATTATATTGATTCTTTCAGAAAACCAGTTTGATGTCATTGGTTTTCATTTATTTATTTAGCAGTTAAAAGAGTGCATTTATTTATTTATGTATTGAGTGTCAGTGGGGGAGGGGCAGAGGAAGAGGAAGAAAGAGAATCCCAAGTAGACTCTCTGCTGACCACAGAGCGCTATGCAGGGCTCCCTCTCACCACCCAAGATCATGACCTAAACTGCAACCAAGAGTCAAATACCTAACCAATAGAGCCAGGCAGGCAGCCCTCATTGGTTTTCTTTATTGCTATTATTATATATTTCCTTGGTTCCTTTTGCCAAATTTATTATTTCTTTTGTTCTCCTTACGTTGGGTTTAATTTACTCTTAATGTCGTAATTTTTATTTATTTTTTTAAAGATTTTATTTCTTTGACAGACAGAGATCACAAGTAGGCAGAGAGGCAGTCAGAGAGAGAGGACAGAGCCCAATGCGGGCTTGATCCCAGGACCCTGGGATCATGACCTGAGTCAGAGACAGAGGCTTTAATCCACTGAGCCACCCAGGTGCCCCAATGTTGTAGTTTTTAATGATGCTATAAATTTTCTGGGCTTTTCATTGCTATAAATACCTCTCAAAAATGCTATTATTGCACAATACAATTTTTAATATACTGTTTTCATTTTTATTCAGTTCACAATACTCCCTAATTTTCTGTTTTATTTACTCTTCAGCTGTAGGTTATTAGTTCCCAACCTTCAGAGACTATTTTTTACCTTTTTATTTTTTATAAGCATATAATGTAACCCCACCACCCTCTCCCGACACCCCTACCCCCTGCCCCCCTCAGTTTATTTTATGACATTAAGAGTCTCTTTTGGTTTGTCTCCCTCCCGATCCCATCTTGTTTCATTTATTCTTTTCCTACCCCCTTAACCCCCACCATTGCATCTCCACTTCCTCATATCAGGGAGATCATACGATAGTTGTCTTTCTCCAATTGACTTATTTCGCTAAGCATGATACCCTCTAGTTCCATCCATGTTGTCGCAAATGGCAAGATTTCATTCCTTTTGATGGCTGCATAGTATTCCATTGTATATATATACCACTTCTTCTTTATCCATTCATCTGTTGATGGACATCTAGGTTCTTTCCATAACTTGGCTATTGTGGACATTGCTGCTATAAACATTCGGGTACACGTGCCCCTTTGGATCACTACGTTTGTATCTTTAGGGTAAATACCCAGTACTGCAATTGCTGGGTCATAAGGTAGCTCTGTTTTCAATTTTTTGAGGAACGTCCATGCTGTTTTCCAGAATGGTTGCACCAGCTTGCATTCCCACCAACAGTGTAGGAGGGTTCCCCTTTCTCCACATCCTCGCCAGCATCTGTCATTTCCTGACTTGTTCATTTTAGCCATTCTGACTAAGGTGAGGTGGTATCTCATTGTGGTTTTGATTTGTATTTCCCTGATGCCCAGTGATGTGGAGCACTTTTTCATATATCTCTTGGCCACCTGGATGTCTTCTTTGCAGAAATGTCTGTTCATGTCCTCTGCCCATTTCTTGATTGGATTATTTGTTCTTTGGGTGTTGAGTTTGCTAAGCTCTTTATAAATTTTAGATACTAGCCCTTTATCTGATATGTCATTTGCAAATATCTACTCCCTACTCCTACTTGGTTTTGTTAACTGTTTCCTTTGCTGTGCAAAAGCTTTTGATCTTAATGAAGTCCCAATAGTTGATTTTTGCCCTTGCTTCCCTTGCATTTGGCATTGTTCCTAGGGAGAAGTTGCTGTGGCTGAGGTCAAAGAGGTTGCTGCCTGTGTTCTTCTCAAGGATTTTGATGGATTCCTTTCTCACATTGAGGTCCTTCATCCATTTTGAGTCCATTTTCACGTGTGGTGTAAGGAAACGGTTCAATTTAATTTTTCTGCATGTGGCTGTCCAATTTTCCCAACACCATTTGTTGAAGAGGCTGCCTTTTTTCCATTGGACATTCTTTCCTGATTTTTCGAAGATTAGTTGGCCATAGAGTTGAGGGTCTATTTCTGGGCTCTCTATTCTGTTCCTTTGATCTATGTGTCTGTTTTTGTGCCAGTACCATACTGTCTTGATGATGACAGCTTTGTAACAGAACTTGAAGTCTGGAATTGTGATGCCACCAACTTTGGCTTTCTTTTTCAATATTCCTTTGGCTATTCGAGGTCTTTTCTGGTTCCATATAAATTTTAGGATTATTTGTTCCATTTCTTTGAAAAAATTGGATGGGATTTTGATAGGCATTGCATTAAATGTGTAGATAGCTTTAGGTAGCATAGACATTTTCACAATATTTATTCTTCCAATCCATGAGCATGGAACATTTTTCCATTTCTTTGTGTCTTCCTCAATTTCTTTCATGAGTACTTTATAGTTCTCTGAGTATAGATTCTTTGCCTCTTTGGTTAGGTTTATTCCTAGGTATCTTATGGTTTTGGGTGTAATTGTAAATGGGATTGACTCCTTAATTTCTCTTTCTTCTGTCTTGTTGTTGGTGTAAAGAAATACAAGTGATTTCTGTGCATTGATTTTTCATCCTGACACTATATTGAATTCCTGTACAAGTTCTAGCAGTTTTGGAGTGGAGTCTTTTGAGTTTTCCACATATAGTATCATATCATCTGCAAAGAGTGATACTTTGACTTCTACTTTGCCGATTTGGATGCCTTTAATTTCTTTTTGTTGTCTGATTGCTGAGGCTAGGACTTCTAGTACTATGTTGAATAGTAGTGGTGATAATGGACTTCCCTGCCATGTTCCTGACCTTAGCGGAAAAGCTTTTAGTTTTTCTCCATTGAGAACGATATTTGTGGTGGGTTTTTCATAGATGGCTTTGATAATATTAAGGTATGTGCCCTCTATTCCTACACTTTGAAGAGTTTTGATCGGGAAGGGATGCTGTACTTTGTCAAATGCTTTTTTAGCATCTACTGAGAGTATCATATGGTTTTTGATCTTTCTGTTATTAATGTATTGTATCACATTGATTGATTTGAGGATGTTGAACCAACCTTGCAGCCCTGGAATAAATCCCACTTGGTCGTGGTGAATAATCCTTTTAATGTACTGTTGGATCCTATTGGCTAGTATTTTGGTGAGAATTTTTGCATCTATGTTCATCAAGGATAGTGGTCTGTAATTCTCTTTTTTGATGGGATCCTTGTCTGGTTTTCCAATCAAGGTGATGCTGGCCTCATCAAATGAGTTTGGAAGTTTTCCTTCCATTTCTATTTTTTGGGACAGTTTCAGGAAAATAGGAATTAATTCTTCTTTAAATGTTTGGTAGAATACCCCTGGAAAGCCATCTGGCCCTGGGCTTTTGTTTGTTTGGAGATTTTTGATGACTGTTTCAATCTCCTTACTGGTGATGGATCTATTCAGGTTTTCTATTTCTCTCTGGCTCAGTTTTGGCAGTTTATATATCTCTAAGAAAGCATCCATTTCTTCCAGATTGTCAAATTTGTTGGCATAGAGTTGCTCATAATATGTTGTTGTAATTGTATTTTTTTGGTGTTGGTTGTGATCTCTCCTCTTTCACATGATTTTATTTATTTGAGTCCTTTCTCTTTTCTTTTTGATAAGTCTGGCCAGGGTTTTATCAATCTTATTAATTCTTTCAAAGAACAAGCTCCTCGTTTCATTGATTGGTCTATTGTGGGTTTTTTTGTTTTTGTTTTTGTTTTTTTTTTTGTTTCTATTTCATTGATTTCTGCTTTGATCTTTATTATTTCTCTTCTCCTGCTGGCTTTAGGCTTTCTTTATTGTTCTTTCTCGAGCTCCTTTAGGTGTAGGGTTAGGTTGTGTATTTGAGGCCTTTCTTGTTTCATGAGAAAGGCTTGTATTGCTATATATTTTCCTCTTAGGACTACCTTTGCTGTGTCCCACAGATTTTGAACCATTGTGTTTTCATTATCATTTGTTTCCATGATTTTTTTTTTCAGTTCTTCTTTAATTGCCTGGTTGACCCATTCATTCTTTAGAAGGATGTTGTTGAGTCTCCATGTATTTGGGTTCTTTCCAAATTTCCTCTGGTGATTCAATTCTAGCTTCAGAGCATTGTGGTCTGAAAAAAATGCAGGGAATGATCCCATTCTTTTGATATCAGTTGAGACCGGATTTATGACCCAGGATGTGATCTATTCTGGAGAATGTTCCATGTGCACTAGAGAAGAATGTGTACTCTTTTGCTTTGGGATGGAATGTTCTGTATATATCTGTGATGTCCATCTGGCCCAGTGTGTCATTTATGACCTTTATTTCTTTTTTTTTTTAAGATTTTATTTATTTATTTGTTAGAGAGAGAGAGAGTGAGCACAGGCAGACAGAGTGGCAGGTATAGGCAGAGGGAGAAGCAGGCTCCCCGCCAAGCAAGGAGTCCAATGTGGGACTTGATCCCAGGATGCTGGGATCATGACCTGAGCTGAAGGCAGCTGCTTAACCAACTGAGCCACCCAGGCATCCCAAGACCTTTATTTCTTTGTTGATCTTTTGCTTGGATGATCTGTCCATTTCAGTGAGGGGAGTGTTAAAGTACCCTACTATTATTGTATTATTGTCAATGTGTTTCTTTGATTTTGTTATTAATTGGTTTGTATAGTTGGCTGCTCCCATGTTAGGGGCATAGATATTTAAAATTGTTAGATCTTCTTGTTGGACAGACACTTTGAGTATGATATAGTGTCCTTCCTCATCTCTTATTATAGTCTTTGGCTTACATTCTAATTGATCTGATATAAGGATTGTCACCCCAGCTTTCTTCTGATGTCCATTAGCATGGTAAATTGTTTTCCACCCCCTCACTTTCAATCTGGAGGTGTCTTCAGGTCTAAAATGAGTTTCTTGTAGGCAGCATATTGATAGGTTTTGTTTTTTTATCCATTCTGAAACCCTGTGCCTTTTGATTGGGGCTTTTAGCCCATTTACATTCAGGGTAACTATTGAGAGATATGAATTTAGTGCCATTGTATTGCCTGTAACGTGATTATTACTGTACATTGTCTCTGTTCCTTTCTGATCTACTACTTTTAGGGTCTCCCTTTGCTTAGAGGACCCCTTTCAATATTTCCTGTAGAGCTGTTTTGGTGTTTGCAAATTCTTTCCGTTTTTGTTTGTCCTGGAACCTTTTTATCTCTCCTTCTATTTTCAGTGATAGTCTAGCTGGATATAGTATTCTTGGATGCATGTTTTTCTCATTTAGTGCTCTGAATATATCATGCCAGTTCTTTCTGGCCTGCCAGGTCTCTGTGGATAAGTCTGCTGCCAATCTAATATTTTTTTACCGCTGTATGTTACAGACTTCTTGTCCCGGGTTCCTTTCAGAAATTTCTCTTTGTCGCTAAGACTTGTAAATTTTACTATTAGATGACAGGGTGTGGACCTATTCTTGTTGATTTTGAGGGGGTTCTCTGCACCTCCTGGATTTTGATGCTTGTTCCCTTTGCCATATTAGGGAAATCCTCTATGATAATTCTCTCCAATATACCTTCTGCTCCCCTCTCTCTTTCTTCTTCTTCTGGAATCCCAATTATTCTAATGTTGTTTTGTCTTATGGTATCACTTATTTCTCGGATTCTCCCCTCATAGTCCAGTAGTTTGTCTCTCTTTTGCTCAGCTTCTTTATTCTCTGTCATTTGATCTTCTATATCACTAATTCTTCTGCCTCATTTATCCTAGCAGTAAGAGCCTCCATTTTTGATTGCACCTCATTAATAGCTTTTTTTTATTTCAACTTGTTTAGATTTTAGTTCTTTTATTTCTCCAGAAAGAGCTTTTATTTCTCCAGACAGGGTTTCTCTAATATCTTTCATGCCTTTTTCAAGCCCGGCTAGAACCTTGAGAATCATCCTGAACTCTAGATCTGACATATTACCAATGTCTGTATTGATTAGATCACTAGCCTCTGGTACTGCTCCTTGTTCTTTATTTTGTGGTGGGTTTTTCTGCCTTGTCATTTTGTCCAGATAAGAATATATTAAAGAGCAAATGAAATACTAAAAGTGTGGCAAAGACCCCAGGAAAATGTGCTTTAACCAAATCAGAAGAGACCCCATATTGTGTGGTGGGAAAAAGGGGGCAAAAAGAACTTCAGAAAAAAAAATTTTAAAAATTAAAAAATTAGACTGTTGACTAGAACAGGGTCACCCACTTAATTTTGGGAGTGTTTTGGTCTCTTAGAAGAAACTACCTCCCAAAATTTTAAAGAATGAAAAACATATATATGGGTAAACACAATGAAGGGATGGAATATGACAATAAAGATGAAAAAAAATTTTTTTAAATTTCTAACAAAGGGGTTGATAAGGTAAGTTGGTTGGGAGAATTAAAAAAAAGAAAGTGAAGAAAACTTGCTTGGGCTGGAGACTAGATCAAGCCCGGTGCTAGATTTAGGGTGAATTTTGATCTATTAGAAGAAGTTGTACCCTAAATTTTTTAGAAGAAAAAACCCTATGTGTATATATACAAAGGATAAAGTTAGATACAATGAAAGATAAAATATTACTATAATAATGAAGGTTCAAAAAGATTTTTTTAAAAGAAAGGTATTAAGATAAACTAGTTAAAAATGTTAAAGGAGTAAAGGGTAAAAGTTCAAAAAATTTAGCAGAAGAAAAAAATTTAAAAAAATTAATTGACTTTGCAAGACTAACGATTCATGGGGAGAAAGCCATGAATTCCATGCTTTGCTTTCTCCTCTCGAATTCCGCTGTTCTCCTTGGTAAGTGAACTTGGTCTTGGCAGGATTTCTTGTTGATCTTCTGGTGGAGGGGCCTGATGGAGTGATTTTCAAGTGTCTCTGCCCCAGGCAGAATTGTATCACCCTTACCAGGGGCCGGGCTAAATAATTCGCTTGGGTTCGCTTTGGGAGATTTTGTTCCCTGAACGCTTTCTGCTTTCTGTAGAGTTCTGGAGGATGGGAATGAAAATAGTGGCCTCCCAATCTCCAGCCCAGAGGGGCTGAGAGCTCGAGGCCCCATTCTTCAGTGCGCCTTCAGATTAAAACACTCAATCACTTCCGCCGCACTGGCCTCCAGCTGTGCTCCGAGGTCACCCAGCCTGTGACCAAGCTCTCTGTCTCTGGCACACAGCCCCTCCTGGAGTCTCTGAACCCTGCATATCCCTGATCTCTTCCAGGTCGGAGTCTCCCCGGATCTTGTGGGGACCCCACGCACAGAGCACTGGCCTGTGTCACGGATTATGGTTCAAGGTAACCCCGAGTTGAGAGCTCACTTCTCAGCTCTGTCTCTGTAGCCAGCTTCCCTGCTCTACTACCTGTGAGCTCTGCGACACTCAGACACCCCCAATCCTTCTGTGATCCTGCAGGACCTGAGATCATGCTGTCCCCGCGAGGCCTTCACCCCGGTGTAGCCTCTGGAGCAATGTCCCTCTGTGGAGCAGACTTTTAAAAGTCCTGATTTTGTACTCCATTGCTCCACCACTTGCTGGGAGCCAGCCCCTCCCCCTGGGGTCTATCTTCCTGTCGCTTTGGATTCACTTCTCCACTGTGCCTACCTTTCAGAAAGTGATCGATTTTCTTTTTGTAGAACTGTTGCTCTTCTTCTCCTCGATCTCTTGTTGGATGTGTAGGTGTTCAGAATGGTTTGATAAGCTATCTAGCTGTTCTGCTACCTGATGTCATCTCAGCCTGCTACTTCTCTGCCATCTTGACTCCTCCCCCCCTTCAGAGACTTTTTAATGATATCTTTTTATTATATATTAATTTAATTCCACTATCATCATATTTTGTGTTATTTGGATACTTTTAAATTTACTAAGACTTGGTTTATGGTTTGAAATAATCCACTTTGAAAATTTCTATATGTGCTAGAAAAAACAGATATCCTGCTATTGTTGAGTGAAGTCATAAGTAGGTGAAGCATTGTTAAGTCTTTTGTGTCCAATCTTCACTATTCATTTTCTATTGATTGCAGAGAGATTGGTGTTGATATATTTGGATATAATTGTGAATTGGTTTATTTATCCTTTTGGTTATGATACCTTTTGCTTTATGTATTTGGAAGTTTGTTATTAGATAAATATTCATAATTGTTCATGTCCTCATGAAAACTTGGCCCCTTTATCCTTATGAAATGACCTTCTATATCCCTAATTAAACTCTTCTCTGTAATCACATTTTCTTTTTATTTTAAGATTTTATTTATTTATTTGACAGAGAGTCAGAGAGATCACAAGTAGGCATAGCAAAAGGCAGAGAGAGAGGGGGGAAGCAGGCTCCTTCTTGAGCAGAGAGCCCCATATGGGGCTAAATCCCAGGACCCGGAGATCATGAACTGACCTGAAGGCAGAGGCTTAACCCACTGAGCCACCCAGGTGCCCCATGTAATCAATCTAATATTATATAGATGCTCCTACTTTCATTACTGTTAGAATAATATATCCTTTTCTATTCCTTGTATATCCTTTTCTATCCTTTCACTTTCAAGTTTTTGTGGCATTAAAGTAAGTTTCTTATAGACAGCAAATAGTAGCGGCTTGCTTTTTTTTTATAGTCTAACAAATTGACAATCTCTGCTTTTTAACTGAGCTGTTTAGACTGTTTGTATATAATGTGATTACTGACATACTTGGGTTTAGATCTGCCACCCTATTATTTTTTTTTTTATTTTTTGTTTTTTGCTTTATTCAGTCTCTTCTTTGTTCTTTTTTCCCTTTCTTTTCTGCTTTATTTAGAATTAATTATCTTTTTATGATTTCATCTCTCCGTGTTGGTTTATTTGCTTTAACTACCTATACTTATTTCCTTGGTACTTGCTTTCAGGTTTTCTGGCATTTATTTTTAACTTATTATGGTCTATCTTCAAATAGTATTATACTACTTTATATACAACTGAATATTCACATTTTATCAATCTTAGCATTTTTAAAATTATTGTCATAAATTTTACTTCTGCATCTGTTATAACCCCACAATGCACTGTTATTATTTTTGGTTAAATGATTAACTTTTAAACTGATTATTAAAATAAAAAATAATTTATATGTATCTAACATACAACTAATTCTGATGTTCTTCATTCACTGTGTAGATCAAGTTATCTATTCTGGCATAATTTTCCTTCTGTTTGAAGAATTTCTTTTGACATTCTTATATTGAAAGTCCAATAGTAATTAATTTTTCATCTTTTGTAGTCTAAAAAATATCTTATTTTGCTTTAGTTTTAGAAAAATTTCATACTGGGTGTAAACTTCCAAGTTGACAATTTTACTTTCTCCTAGTACTTTAAAAATATTGCTCCACTGTCTCCTGGTTTCCATTGTTTCCCAAAAAAATCATTTGTCAACTTAATTCTCATTTCTCTACATGTACTATGTGTTTTTTTCTGTAACTACTTTTAAGATTTTCTTCTCTATCACTGGCATTAGTCAATTTGATTGTGATGTGTCTTGTAGTAATTTTTCTGTGCTTTATTTTTTCTGATTTTTTTTCTTTCTGGAAATTTTTCTGATTCTTTCTTTAAATATTGTGTTTTTCTTTAATACTCAAAAAATACTTGAGCCTTTCTTTCTTTCTTTCTTCCTTTCCTTCCTTCTTTCTTTCTTTTCTGAGACTCTCGGGTCATGTGGAAATAATTTGATCTTTTTAAAAGCTTATTTATGAGCTTTGCTAGGTGGGACCAGGAAAGCTTTTAGTCCAGGGCTGATTTTTCTCTACTCCTGGAGCTGTACCATTTTATAATATTCTACTCATGACCGATGTTTTATGAAGTTTTTACATCCTGACTTCTGAGAACATCAACTCTTAAAGACTTGGTATAGCTCCAGGATTTTTCTGTTTGCTCCTTTCCTGGACTGGTAGTTTTGCTTATGCATGATCAACATTCAGCTAAGGATGAGTAAGAGGGAGCCCTTGGCATACTTCTGAAGTTCATTCTCTTTCTGTGCAAATTTCTCCTCACCATTCACCTGTCCAAGGAACCTCCACTACTGGTCCTCTTAAACCTTCTAATTCTTCTCCTTATTGTAGGGTAACCACATGGTTTTGCCTCCATTTCCTCCTGTACCATGGCCTGGAAACTCTCCAGGTAGTAAAGTAGGGTAATTGTAGAACTTAGCTTGTTTATTTCCCTCTTCTCCAGTATCACTGACCTTCACTGCTTGTTGTCTAGTATCTTAAAATCATTGTTTCATATATTTTTTTCTAAATAAATAAAAATTTATTGAACACTCAAGGGTTAAAATTGTCCCTTTTATCCTATCTTGCCAAAATTAGAAGTTTAGACATTTATTTTATAAATACATTGTTGTGTCCTCCCAACTCCATAATACAGAAACTAAGAATTGTAAATAATTGATTACACACACAATTGCTGTATAAATGAGGCCACACACAAAAATGGGTTTCTTTTTGTAAAAACCTTTTGTTAATATCAAAAAAGTTTAGTGACCAAAGACATTGTATATTCAGTAAGACTGTAAACATTCTTCGCGTTGAACATCTGTTTGGATTTTAGTAGAGTCTTTTGGTCCCCAGGCTTGAAATTAAAAATGAAATTATGTGGTCATTTGCAATTCAAATACAATTAATATTACTTACAGGGACAAAGTCTGAAATCATCTGAATTGAATGAATTAAATGTAATCTTTTATGAGTGCAAAGCAATGGAACTCTAGAGAAAATTAGCTTAAATTTGAGCATAATATTGTCTCAGCCTACAAATCACTTACATGTATGTCAGATTTCTTTTATGTGTGGCTCCAAATGAATCAGCATACACAATCAAGAAAAATTCATTTAGGAGATGTTGGAAAAACACATAGACCCACAAGTGTTTTTCTGGTGTATTTTTTTCCTCTGTTGATGAATAGTTTTCAGATAAACTGCTAAATTAAATTTGTTTAGTGGTGATTATGGAGTTTCACAACTTTTGTTCAGGAATTTCTTAGCTCATTTGTTCTAAGAAAAATATGAAAGAGATAAGCGATGCCAAGTTCTGAAGGGGGAAAAAAAAGACAATTTGATCCAAAAGAGGCACATTCTGAAAATGGCTTGGGCTTGTTGAAAATGGGTCTAATGTACATATTTGGCTCTGAAATGTAATAGTACATCATGTTCCTTTCTCAGACATAAGCTTCTTTGATCTACCCTGAAAAGTCTAATTATGCCAATATTCCACATTGCTATAAAAAAGTTTTGCCAGAATCAATGGTGGAAACATAACTAAATTCAGTGGATGTTGAGTTTACCTAGACACAATTATGTGAATTTTACTGATGATTCAGAAGTAGGCAAGAGATCAAGCTTAGAACCAAGTCAAATCACCATATACAAGTTGTATTCCATAAGGCAAATCAAATGAATTAGTGAAAATTATCCATTAAGAAAATAAAATTATCTATAAAACCAGGGGTAAATTTGGGGGTTATAAAATAGCAAAGAGCAAATATTTCAATTTATAAAGAGTTGTGAGAACTATAAGAGATACTTTATGATAGCAAATCTTGGTTAATAATGACATTCACTTTAGCCAAGATTGACAAACAAAATGTTTTCTCTCAGATAGTTGTTGCTAGTTATGAACTCTCTGTTTTCCTTTTTCTCTGCTAGAACTCTATAGTCAATATGATTAATGCTTCTTTAAAAAAAAAAAAAAGGGACAGCCCTGGGAGTATTTATTACTTTCCTCAAGAATGTAGAAAACCCTTAATGATAACATTTCTGTTAACTATGGGGGCAGAATTATGTATGTACATTTAACACTTTTTTTTTT
>ML110910.1:0-45135 GCA_003697995.1 Taxidea taxus jeffersonii | reverse complement strand
TGGGCCGTGTGGGTGTCTGCCTCACACCTTGGGACCCGCTGGCCCTCTGGAGGGCACACGGCACCTGCTGTCACTTACCGTGTGGCTGGAACCAGCTGTTCTCAGACTGTTTACCACGTGCGGTCCAGAGGGTGGGTCTCACCCCGGAGCATTTGACTACGGCCTGCTCAGAGTTTTTAAAAAGAACGAAATCCTTTGACAACATTAAAGTATCCAGGAATTTCATATAAAAATTCAGACTCCCAGCTTCCCTTGAAGAATTAGGAAAGGCAGCCTTTGCACCAGTTGGCATCTGGCTGGGGCTGGGGACTCCCGCCCCTTGGGGAGGGTGTGGGCCCTCCAGCTGCCACGGTGCTCCCCCACCCCTCCCTGCTCATCGCGGCCCACCTCGTCCACTCTGTGGCCTGGCTGGTCCCCTCCACGCCCTGCACCCTGCATAGGGCGAGCATTGGGCAGGCCGTTCATCGTCACACATTTTCTTTCAAGTTTTTCTGGAAATTTTATCTGGGATTCAGACTCTGTGTTCCATAGAAATAAGCACGTGGGAATCGTATTTCTAGATCTGGGTCTGGAGACCTGGATGGGTGGAAATGTCTGTGCTGGAACACTGCGTCTCTGTGACGAGAATGACCGGGTTTCCAGTTCCCTCCTTCAGGAAGCACACAGAGTGCCCAGCAAGAGCCACTCTCTGTTCCGGGTGGTGGGGAAACACGCCGGTGAGCAAAACACCCCGGTTCCCAGGGGTGCACGCCAGCCAGACTGGTGATTCACAGGGAAAGAGAGAATCACATAACACGCCCGGGTTGGTGAAGAGCGTGAAGAACGGTGAAGTAAGGAGAGACATGGGGGAGGGTCTTTCATGACGGGCACCTCGCGTGGCCTTGGACAGCGAGCAGAGACCGAGGAAAAGGCAGGGGGAACGTGGGCCATTCACCCCTGTGGGGGAGCCTTCCAGGGCCTGGAACCAGCACATGCAAAGGCCCTGGGGTCACCCTGCACCTGGTGTATTTGAAGAGCAGCAAGGAAGCCAGTGAGCCGGGAGTCGGGGCTGGGCAGAGACCAGCGCCCAAGCCAGGAAGTCACACTCAAGAGTGGGCTCGTGACACGCACGGACCTGGGGCTTGACCGAGTCGGATGTGTGGAGGCAACCGCGGAGGGGGACTGTACCGTGCACACCGACCTGTCCAACAGCAGTCGCCGCCCCACGTGACAATCTGATGCTGCCATTGGGGGGTGAGCAACGTAGAGGGAATCTCAGAGAGTGTTAGCGAGGGTTCTGGATTCAGCAAAATAGTCCAGAGCTGCGCTGACCCGTATGGTGGCCACAGCACGCGTGCGGCTCTTTAAATTTAATTACAATCAAATAAAATTTAAGTTCCGTCCTTTGTTCCCCAGGGGCTCGGCGCCCACCGTGTGGACCGTGCTGTTCTGGAAGTCATGGCTGGTCAGCCCGCCTGGTCGGCGTTGTTTCTTTATGTCTGCGCCACAGGGTGACCTTTACCTTTAGACGGTGCGAGCGGGAGTGTGGGGGAAGGTTGCTCTGTGACTGGGACCTGCTGCGGGCCGGGATGAGAGTTTCCCGATGAACTGATTAACTGAGCAAGATGGCGGGAGGGATCGTGATGATGGGGAGCAAGGCTGGGAAGGAGCTGCTTGAGGTCAGGCTCCTGGAGCCCCAAGGGCACCCCCGAGAACACACCATGGGCGCCAGGTGGGAGAAGGGGACAGGGCCGGGGTGGGGCCCAGAAGGGTCTGTCTGCTGCCGCTGCTCTCCCCGAGCTGAGCAAAGCATGCTCGCTCCCCAGGTGGATGTGCGTGAGGGCCCGGAAGGTTCGTGAGCACCTTCCGCCGGTTTGTGGACCCGCAGGAGTCATGGTCAGCAGTCCTCAGCACCGGGAAGGGAGAAGACAGAGGTCCGGAGAATTAGGGAACCCAGAAGCAGGTGGGCCCATGACAACTGTCCTGACAGCGTGGGGAAACTACTCGTACCTGCCTTCATGGGAAAGAGCTGGGGGCCAGCGAGGTCTTGTGGAGGCCACGCTCTGCTGTGTTGAGGACACACATGGGGCTGGAACTGGGAGCACTAGTTTAATGTTCCGTGACCTGCCAGGCCCGTGTGACCCCGCTTGTGGGGACCCTGCCGACCTCACACCCCGAGTCCCTCTCTCTGCTCCAGCTGCCCAGACCCCCAGCTTTTTCTCAAGCACACCAAACACCTCCCTGCCCCAGGGCCTTTGCACTTACTCTGCGTGTGCCATGATTCATCCCCACCGTGAAAGCAGCCTGCAGGCCCTCCTGCTGACTAGAGCAGCCCAAGCCCAGAGCCTCTATTCCATGTGTAGCTGCTCCAGATATAAACTGAGGCCGGCTCGGGGAGACCACAGCATGAAAGGAAGACACCAAGCAAGCAAGAACAGAGATGCTGGGCAGAACCAGAGAAACTCAGAGCCCAGAAGGGAACTTAAAATATGGGCCATGGGGTGCTCGAGGGGCTCCTGAAAGTTACTAATGATGGCCAACCTCTGATGGCAGCTGCATTCGAGAGGAATCTGAGGAGATGCGCAAGGGAATGGGGATGTGAGAAAATTCAAGGGGTCCCCATGTGTACCCCACTTCTGAAAGGTGACACTTCCAGAGGAAGCAGGGAAAAGAGAAGAAATGGGCAGAGAGATCGTTTAAGACAATGCTGCCTGCACCAGGACGCCAGATTCCCGACCGAAAAGGCCCTTGAATTTCCAGGGAGACGCGTGAGCCAAGATACACAGCCAGGACAGGGGTCACGAGAGCCCAAAACTTTGGGAATAAAAATAAAAAACACGATTCTGAAGTCTCAAGAGAGAAAAGCCGGTTTTCGCATAAAAGATTGGGGTCAAGCATTCCAGCAGCGGCTCGGGGAGCCCGTCGACCGCGAACTGAGTCCTCTGAAACTCCGAGGGCAGAGCCCCAAGAGCCCGTATCCCGGGAGCCCGGCGTGAGGGTGCAGATCGGTCCGCGCGTGCTCATGGCCGGAGGATGCGTCCCTCTCAGCCCGGCCGGGGGCGAGCCCGGAGCACCAGCCCGGCGGGCCCAGGGTAGGGTCACCCGAAAACAGAGGAAACAGGTCACCCCGCGTGTTTGTTGCCAGAGAGGACGCCGGCTCTGTACAGGTTACAGCTCCGTCAGAACGTGGGGATGGATGAATTATAGGTAAACAGAAAAGCAGAGTTTAGAACGTGGCTTACTCGAGGGAGATGCCGTTCTTGTGGTCCAGCTCTCTGCCTGCGGCAGAGGCGTAGACGGTCATCGTGAACCATGGGCGTGGCCCGGTGCCCAGGGGCTCGGGACAGGCAGCCTAGCCTCAGACGTTTGCAGTCATGGTTCTGGGATCTGGGGGCCCGGGATCCCCTTCAGTGGCTGCCGAGGGCCTGCCTGCTGGCTCACAGTAGCCGTGCTCCCCCGTCCCCCGACCCTGGGCGTCCTCTGGTGGCCTTGACTCCACAGAGCTCGGCAGGCACCCCCTCCTCTTGCCAGTGCATAAATCCCGTCGAGGGACCCACCCGCGTGACCTCATCCGACCCTGACCGCCTCCCAAAGGCCCAGCCTCCAAGTGCCACCCATGGAGAGCGCGCATTAGCATGGGAATTCGGGGGGGGGGGGGGGGACATCACCGCAGGGGAGAAAGGACGATGGCTTAAAACAGCACAAATGTATCCCCTGGCAGTCTGGAGGCCAGAACTTCGAAATCCAGGTGTGGGTGGGGCTGTGCTCCCTCCCAGATGCTCTGGGGGAGGGTCCTTCCTGCTTCTCCAGCTGCTGGGGCTCCAGGGGACCCTGAGGTGTGGCCGTGCCCTTCCAGCCTCTGTGCTCACGGGACTCCTCTGTATTCAGATCTTGCTCTGCCTCTTCTAAGGAGACCCGTGGTTATGTTTAGGCCCCACCTGGACGATCCCGGCCAGTGTCCCCATCTCAGGAGCCTTAGCTTTGTTCCGTCGGCAAACACTCTTCTTGGCCATGTAAGGTCACGTAGTCACAGGCTCCAGGGAATTCAGTCGTGATGACCCCAAGAGGGCAGGACAGAGGAGAGGGTTCTGGACAGGGGCTCACCGTTCCCTCTGCCTGGAGCCCCCCCCCCCCCCCCCCCCCGTGGCTTGGCTGGTCCTGTTCACGGTGGTCCCTCCGGGAAGCTCACAGCCTGTCCTTGAATGGGGTGCCCAGAGGATGCCCTCACCCGGCATCATCCTGGTCTCCCAGGGTCTCCATCTGTCTCCCCAAACCCTTTGTTTCTGTCCCCCTTTGAGGTACCGTGAGTGAGTTTTAGGGACGTGCCCTTCCTGGGGGAGGAATGCTGTTCCAGGCAAACCCCAGAGCAGTAACTATATGGACGACCTTCATGAGGTCCACCTGCCTCTACCTACCTACCCGATGTGGTTCAGCCTCTGAGCATGCCCTCCAGGCTGTGGGGGTTAGAGAGGTGCTGGGACAGCCCCCCCAGCGATGTTGGGAACCTGTCCTTAGGCCCCCAAGCTGTGCTCCCCCCCCGGGCCTCAGCAGAACGGCTGGTTCTAGGTCAATCAGACTGTGCCCCCGGGAAGCCGGGCCTGAGCCAGGGCCTTCCAGCGGGGTCAGAAAGAACTGTCTAGCACCCCGGACCTCGGGGGAGCCCCAGGGGGCCAGGACGGGGCACGTTGAATGGAGGAGAGAGAGGTGATGTGCACGAGGACGCAGAGGGACAGACATGCGCGTGCGCACACACACGCGTGCGCAAGAGCCAGCGTAAAGTGTGCCTCCCACAGGCCCCTGGCCATGCACCCTGCATGAGGTTTTCGTGCGATTGTCTCCCCAAAACTGTGTCTCCGGGTGACCCAGCGAGTGGTTTCGTGTTCCTGAAATAGCTCCTGAGTCAAACAGGGACGACCCTGTGTCCGGGCCCCGACGTGGTTTCCCTAAGCCCTGCCTTCCCTGTCGTGCTTGCCCGCCTCTTCGGGGCCCAGGGGGGAGACACGGGTGTCCTCCGAGCAGCTCCCAGCACCAGGCTCGCTATGGCCAAGGGTCTGTACTGTCCCCATGCACGGCCCGGGCACGGAACTTGGGTCACAGTCACACCCTGTCCCAGGATCGAGTCTATGTGCCCAGAAGAAAGCCATTTTCAAGAACGTGCTGGTGCCTGGGTCGCCCACAGCAGCCGGCCACCCCCGCTCCCTGGGCTTTGAGGACGTTACAGGGTTGGGGACACAGCAGGGCACTGATGAGGATGTGGCCTCCCATCCCCCTCTGAAGCCCCTCTGGGTGGGAGGTGGGCCTCATTTGGGCCCTGAGGGTCTGCCCAGGTGGGTCCTCCGTAGAGCCAGTCCGCAGATCTCGTGAAAGGCTGGGGGTTCCCGGTTCTGGTTTCGGGGGCACGTTTTCTCATTGCCACTCGGCTTAGGGACTCGTAGGCGACCTTTGCGCTCTCTGTCACTGGCTCTCCTCTCGGTGTCGATGCCCCTGGGTGTCTGCTAGTGGGTGGTTTTCAGCTTTCCTTCCGGGCATAAGCAGCATCGATCCCATGACCCTCATGAAGCCCAGAGTCCCTCCGCACAGTGTTGCAGCCTGTCCGGGGCTGCCTGTGGTCACGTCCCAGCGCCAAGCGGAGGACCGGGGTTCGGGCGTCACGGGTGCCTTTCTCCGGCTACAGACTGAAGCACTGTGGCTGCCGGCAGCATTTCCAGAAAGGCCAGTCGAGAAATCCCAGGGAGGGGAAGGGACCCCGGGGAGCGGCTTGCAAATGAGGAATGACGTTTCCTTCCATGAGGTTCAGTGCCCACCGGGTCCTGTCGGGGACCGCCCGGGGGTCCACTGTGCTTTGCCGGCCATTTGGGGTCTTCATGGGGTTCACTTGCTCACAGTCTCTGCCCCCTCTTCTGTAGGGGAGCGTGTGGGGGGCAGGTAGGTCCATGGGGGGGCGATGCCCGGCCGTCACTGACCTGGCCAGCCCTCGCCATCTCCCTCTCTTGCTGAGAACGGTTTCCACTGGGGCTTCCACCTGCCGGCGTGGTGTGCGGCCGGGGGGCCACGGACAGACTCGATCTACGCAGAGAAGTGAGTATCTGGGGCGTACGTTTGTTACTTCACGTGCGCTTTTTAAAAATCATGCTAAAATACACATACTGATGCTGTCAGATCTTCGTGCTTTTTCCAGAGAATTTAGATACTCATTTCATTTCAATCATGGTAAGATTTACATAATGTAGAAATCACCACCTTAGCTATTTTTAGGTGCAGAGTTCACGGGCACTAAGTACATTCACCCTGTGGTGCGGCCGTCCCCGCCGTCCGTCTCCAGAACTTTCCACCATCCCAAATGGAACCTCTGTCCCCCTGAGACCCTGACCCCCGTCCCTCCCCCGGCCCCGGCGCCTGCTGTCCACACTCCATCTCCGTGAATCTGGAGACTCTAGAGATCCCGTATGAGTGGAATCTTACAATATTTGCCCTTTTGTGTCTGCCTTATTCGCTGAGCGTCATGTCCCCAAAGTCCGTCCACGCCGGAGCAGGTGTCGAACGTCTGTCCTTTCTGAGGCCGAGGGATAGTGTGTGGACGGGCTGCGTCTCCTTGTTCCACTTGTCGGAGGCCGGACCGTCGGGCGCTCCCAGCACTTGGCTGTTGTGAATTTCGCTGCTGTGCACGCGGGTAGCAGGAGGTTCCCCAAGCCCTGCCTTCGCTGCTCGGTGGACACCCAGCCCTGGCTTGCTGGGCCACGTGACGAGTCTGTGGTTCGTTTTCTTAGGGACCGTGTGCCATCTTCCGTGGCGGCTGCACCACGTCCCATCCCCGCGAGCCAAGCACAGGGCTCTCCCCGTCCTCGCTAGCCCTTGTTTCTTCTTTGGTTTATATGGTCGCCGTCCCCACGGGCGTGATTTGACGTCCTCTGTGTTTTTAAATAGTTTTGTCTGTGTAGCAGCCACCGGGACAGCATGAAAGGGGAGCACGGGCACCCCCGCCTCTCCAGCGGGCGGCCTCCACACGGGGTCTTGGAGGGTCTGACTGGGGAAAGCGGCTTAATTAGCGGGAAACAGAGCTGGTTTCCTGGAAATGGGCCCAGAGTTGGCGATGGGGGTCCTGCCTGCCATGGGGTGCATTCTCTACGTCCGCGGCTCCCCAGCCGGGACAGCACAGCGTGGGACCCAGCAGGACCCTGTTGCTTCTGTCGCTAATTGAGTTGGAAGAGTCCTTATTCGTCCCATTTCTGGAGAGTCTGAGATGAGGCCTCATGTCCTACATGCCTCGGTTTGAGAGCACTGGTATGTCTGGACATTAGGATTTCCTGTGACCCGTGTGAGAGACAACGACTCTGTTTCCTCAAAGAAACTTAGTCTTCGTTGGGAAGATATCCATCGGCAAGCCAGAACCAACGCACTTGCCCAGAACCGGATGTCCCCAAATTGTTTTCTTTTCTTCCGAGAACATTGCAGTTTCCGCTGGAAGAAGACATTTTCAGTGGAAGATACGGAGTCAGATTATGGTAATTCTAAGAAGTTTCGAGTGGGCTTATGGAAATGGCGAATAAATATTGCCCACAGAAAGACTCGAGGTTTTTAAAAAAACAATATTTGTTATGCTAATTTTGACTCACCAGGATTTATACTCAAAGGAAAATGGATGAGGTTTTTCATTCTTTATTATTTTTTTAAGATTTTATTTATTTGACAGACACAGTGAGAGAGGGAACACAAGCAGGGGGAGTGGGAGAGGGAGAAGCAGGCCTCCCGCGGAGCAGGGAGCCCGATGTGGGGCTGGATCAGACAGTGGTTCTCAAAATCAGGGACCCATGCAGTGACGCTCTGATAGCCCCCACGGGCCAGCAGCTGACCCCTAAGATAAGGGCGTGTCAGGACGCCTTATTTTCCTTCGACAGGGCTAGGTGAGGTTAAAGACGGCCCAGAGAACACCGCCCCTGGTCACTGGTGACAATGTCACCACCTGGAAAAACCCACCAACCACATAATCAATCAATCTGCATCTCAGTCCCCTTGTCCTAACTGGCCGTGGCCAAGCTGCCCAGCTCCAGCTCAGGTCCAGGCGGCCCATACGCTGTCCCTCTGAGCAGTGGGAGGGGAGTGGCCATGGCCCCTGGCCTTGATTCCCCAGGGCTTGGGGCTTACATGTCTCTTTGAAACAGCCTTACTGAGACCGATTCACCGACCGTGCAGGCCCCCATGAAGGTGTACAGTTGGCTGCTTCGGGGTGTCAGTCGCAGGTACGAGCTGCCGGCGGCGTTAGAACCCTTGCATCCCCCGAAAGAAACCATCCACCGTCCTCCCCCCACCCCAGGGCCTGACATCCACGACCTGCTTCCTGTCTCCGTGCGGGTCTTTCATATCCATGGAGTCTACACTACGTGCCCTTCCGGGACTGGCTTCTCTGGCTCAGCATACTGTGTTCGCGACTTGTCTACATGGTGGCAGGTGTCCGGGCTTCGTGCCTTTCCGTGGTGGAACATAACGTCATTGTGGGGATCAGTGGATGGCTCCTGTGCGTTCTGGCTGTTTCAGGATGCGCCGAGAACCACAGAATCAGCCCCCGCGGCCAGTCGTCTCTTCCCAGGCGTGGTGGTGATGTGGGGGGTTCCCGTTGGTGTCCCTGAGAAGGAGCTAGAATAACATCCAGTGATAACGACTAGCTCTTGGTATGTGCAGGAGTCAGCTCAGACCAGGTGATGGGTGGTAACAACCATCCCCACCTTTCCTTGGCTTCCCTTCCAACCATCCCGTGACAACGCCAGAAAAATGGGCCCCAGTTTCATCTCTGCCGCAGGGTCCAGGCAGAGGAGACCTGGCTGGTCTTCTGGCTGAGGTGGCAGAGAGGAGGCAGAGCCGGAGCCCGTGGGGCAGGGAAGGACCTGCTTCCCTTGCTCCGGGAGGCCCTACTGCTCACAGGGTTGGGCAGGGCTGTCTAAGCCTCGTACGGGAGGACTGACTGAAACCCAGAAAACACGACGTCGTGGCTGGCAGATCTGGACCACATCTGGCCCATTGCCTACTCTCTGTAAATAAAGTTTCATTGGGACACGGCTGCACCCACTTCTGTGTGTTTTCTCCATGGTTGCTCTCGCGAGACAGCAGTGGGGTTGAGTAGACGCCGTATAGACCGTGTGGCCCGTGACGCCGGAGATCCTTGCTCTGGTGCTCACCTCCGCTCCCCCTCCCCGCCAGCGTCCTTGTCACCATCCTCATCCCGGTGCCTGCCGGGTGGCACGGACAGCTTACTTCTCTGTAGGGAGCAGGGTCCACGGCCTTCTTTGTGTTGGGAGACCAAGGAGAGCCCCCCCCCCAACGATGTCTACATCCTGCTCGCCCAAGCCCATGAATATGTTCCCTTTCATGGCAGGAGGCACTTCTCAGGTGTGACTCAGGTGATGGTCTGGAAATGGGAGATGGTCCTGGCTCCTTAGGTGGTCTCGTGTCATCAGAAGTGGCCTCGAAAGAGAAGGCAGGAGGGGCCGAGCAAGAGGAAACATGGGAGGAGGCGCAGGTCAGAGGGGCTGATGGAAGCTGCTGGCCCCGTGGACCGAGGAGGGGCTGTGCGCTCGGGAGTGCTGTGCCGTGGGAGGTTGGAAAAGGCCAGGAAACAACTTCTCCCGGCTTCACAGGAAACCAGCCCTAACGTTGCCTTGTTGTGAGGACTCCTGTCTCTGGAACCACCGGATACTAAACGTGCATCATAAGCTGCTGTGTCTGTCCCTCATTCCAGCAGTCCCAGGACACTCGTACTCCTGTCCCCGCTGCCGAGTCCTCACGGAAGCCCCGAGACAAAGCCTGTCCTTACCCGTGTCACAGCGACGCTGAGCACCCTCCTTGGGGCCGAGCCCAGCATGAGCGCCAGCATCCTGCCCCCCACGATGCTCTCAGACTTTTCCACAGAAGCGTACTTGCTTATTAGGATACACGCTAACGAACGGTGACCCTGGGTGCACGTGTGGGAAGGTACACAGAGATTAAAGAAATGGCGGGTCTCGGGCCCCCTGCATTCTCGTGGGTGTCACTCTTACTGCTCTTCTGGAAGCTTCATCGGCGCTCTCACTCTGCAGGTCCGTGTCAGCCTCGGAGTCCTGCTAGGCTTGATCCGTGCACATCCTCCAGCCCACCGGGAGGTACGGGCTGTCGCTCTTGGTCACCCCCACCACCCGTCAGCATGTCTTTCCCCTCCCTCCTCTGGCACAGGCGTGGGTGGACCTACTGCTGGTCTGGGCTCAGAGTCATGGGCTGCATCACGCCCTCCAGCACTGCCCACCTTGGGCCATGCACCTGTCTTACCAGTCCTGTGATCTCCTTCTTTGGTCCCGATTCTGCCCTGTGAGGGCTTGCAGGGGGCACCTGGTTCCTCCTGGAGAAAAGAGCACCTTTGATGCCCCGCCGTCACGGCGATCAGCCTCAAAACCAAAGCCCTCCCTGTACACCATGTACCGTCTCCTCCGTTCCAAGCTCTGGGACCCGATCTCGTGGTCCGGATGGAAGCCAGCAGGAGAGCATGTGGGACCGCTCTGCAGGAAGGCCCTTTTCGGGGTGACGTTGCCCTGACAACCATACTCCATTTCCCATCTCAGCAAATGTACCAAGCTCAGGCCCGTGATCCGTGCCCTGAGAGCTGCTACTTCGCAGAACCGGGCTTCCAGGCTGGTCGACCAGCTGTCTCAGACCTCTCCCTTCAAAGAGATCGGCCTTGCCTCCTAGACATCTTTGGGCCCCAGGGTGGAAGGGAGAGTTCTGTGATTTCTGGAGTCTCTCCTAAGTGACGAAGGGATCGTGGAACCTGAGCGGTCCCCATAGGGGAGAGCGGGTTTTATGACACCTGGGATATGACATCTGGGAAACTGGACATGTGACTCAGGTGTTGTAAGTTCTCAAAGGCTGCCTGGACCCTGCTTGAGGCGATTATCATGTCCTCACAACCTCAGCTTCCCTTGCTTGAACCCCTTCGGAGATGGGGAGCTCATCACCCCTGGAGGTAGTATGCTGTCTCAGGTGCTCTAGCTTGCGTTGGCTTACATGCTTCCCCCTCTGGTGGCCTCAGCTCTCCCATTTGGGCCCAGATCCATCTGTCCCACAGGACAGGCGCACCCCCTCCGGCCTGGCTGCTCTCAAGCTGGGCAGTGAAGTGACCCAGAGCACAGGACAGGAGGAAAGGCCAGCACGGGGCTCCACGGGGCATGTAATGGTGCGATCTTTTCTGAAGACGGAGTTCAGAATCTTCATGAATATTTCAATGGGATTCAGAGTCAGTGCTCCAGGATTCTTACTCATTTTAACACTGTGGGAAGTATCACTGTTTATAAAATCGGTACAAAGACTCTTTTGTCCCCATGTGTTTCTTCTGAGTCTGTTTTGTATTCTGGGCTCTTTTTTTTTTTTTTTTTAAACGGAGAAGCTAACACACGGAGATGTCTTAATAAGCGTGTGATGTGTGCCGGCCTCCCTCCCTCCGTACCTGGCCACGGAAGATTCCAGCCGCTGTTTCCCCTTTCTGTCTCCATCAGCGGGGGACGGACCAACCAGGAGACAGACCAGGAACTAGGGATGAGGGGGAGGAAGTGAGGATCACCCCTTCTTGTTAATGAGGCTTGAGAAGGGGATACTACAGACCCCTCCAGCCCATCTCCTTATTTCTAGGCGCCATACTTGTGAATTCGCCTGCTCAGATTTATTTGTAACCCCAAAATAAAATCCTGCAGCATGTTTCTTTTCTTTCCCTTTTCCTTTTTTTTTTTTGCATTTCTGTGGTGGTCTTTGTTGATGTTTAACTGCTTAAAACAGCCCCGAGGCATAGTGCTCTCCGAGCTGTGTAGTGATGCTGAGCACAGGAACGTGCCTTATGGAGAAAACGTGTGTGCCCGCTGAGCTTCCTGCAGGCACGAGCTCCAGCCCTGCTTCCGTGAGGTCCGTGTTGGTGAGCAAGCCGTGTGCATCCAACCGGGTGTCCTTACACAGAAACACCCGTCAAGCCAGCCGCGTGCTGAGCACTTGGTGGAACTGTGAACAGAGGCTTGCCGGGACCTAGCTCTGTGCGTCCCCTAGGGACACCTGTTCAGGATTCTCTAAATCACCGTGACTTTATAGGACAAAGCTACTGCGAACAAGGAGAGGAGAGAGGGAGAGCAGTGAGTGCACAAGCGGGAAAGACAGAGGGAGAGCGAGAGTCCCAAGCGGACTCCGTGCTGAACACAGAGCCCAACGCAGGGCTCGATCTCATGACCTCGAGATCACGACCTGAGCCAAAACCCAGAGTCGGGCGCTTAACCGACGGAGCCATCCAGGCGCCTCTCAGATGATGGGTTTGCTTTTCCCCTTGAACCCTAATACGGGCATGATGCTCTGAGGGAGAAATGACCTGCCTTAGGGGTTTTTTCTAGTCTCTGGCCCTAGCAAAGGACATTTCCAGTTTCTGCTGGTGTTGACAGCAGGTGCAGGGGGCGGGGCTCGGACCCCAGTAGAGACCCAAAGACACGTTTTATGAACCTGCACATTCCTTAGCGGGCACCCTGAAGATCTCCAGGAGCTCCCACAGCTATCTGGCATCTCATCTACAAGCTTTAGAGGGCTTTTCTCCCGTCGGGCGGGCGGTCTTTGGTAAAGCGCGCGTGTTTCCCAGCTCAGCGTCCCTGTCGCAGGATACCTTTGAAATATTCATCCATAAAGTCACTGATGAAATGTGTCATGGTATTTGCCCACTCGCTTCTTTGACAGAAATAGCTTAAGGCTGCTGATTCCCGCAGATAAACCCCACACACCTTCCCTCGGTGCTGCAGACCGCCATTCTGGAGCAGGCTTTGCCCACTTCCTTGCCGGCTGGCGGCGCGGAGCCGAGAGGAACTGCTGGAGTGGGCGGGTGTTCGGTTCCCTGTGCCGGGAAGCTGCCCTCCTGCACGCTGGGATGGCGGGGGACGGGGCGTGGAGGGTCCAGCTGACCTTGGAGGATTGGGGGCGGGCGATGCCCTAAAACGACAGAAGACACTGTCTCTGTGTCCTCGAAGCCCTGAATTTTGGGGGAGACGTAAGCCAGGCTCCAGGGTTGCCAGTTACAGGTGCCATGTTTCGAAGGAGACCGTGGCCTCCTCGTAAGGCAGTCCCACCTGAAGGCTCCATCCAGAAGGAGAGAAAACCATGAAAGAGACGTGATGTCCGGTGTCCTTAGCCGAATCCCAAGGAGGAAGAGCTGGTCTGTATCAGCACCAACTCAGCTGTAGCTTCCTGGCCTGGCCACCCACTGCGGCCTCTGGGCGTCAGTGTCAAAGAAAATGCTTCAGCTGTGAAGTTGGGGGCGGAGATGGGAGGGGTGCTGAGCTGAGCACCCCGGAAACAAGCACTTCCCAGCAGCACCCCGGACCTGGTGTTCCTTCCCCGTGGTGATGGCGGCGTCTAAGTAGCCAGCAGCCCTGCTGCGTCTCGGGGCCCTGCTGAATGCACACCGGCCAGTGACAGATCCGTCTGCCTCCTCGTAGCCTGGGTGCCCAAGGCTGGAAGGAAAGAGGAACCGCCAAGAGAAGCCAGTTGGGGTTCAAACACAACGATCCAGGAGCTCAAGGATGGGGGTGAACGTCAGGGATCCGGGCGTTCACCCGAGTGGGACAAACACACCAAAACCTGATACGTCCTCACTGTCATATGCACAACCTTTTCCCGGGAGCTCAGAGGACCCTCAACCCCTCCTGCCACCTTTCTCCTCCGACATCGGATGGCTCTTTCCACCCGTTGGCCCTGTTGACCCATTAGTTTGAAGATTTCCTGTAGCATTTTGCCTGTTTGGGGGACTGGGTCCCCTCATTATCAGTTTATACAACTATTATATGTATTGTAGCTCTCAGCGGCCATAGAGTACAGATTTCTTTTTCATATACATCCTTTCTTTTTGTTTGGCTTATAATTCTGAAAGCCTAGGAAGATTTTGTTATAATTTGAAATATTGAAATATCCCAAACTCAGCTTCTCCTCTTCGTCTCCCAGCTTCAGTGACACATTTAGAAATTTTTACCCACACGTATCAGCGCTCTCCATCACTGGCTCCTCTGGTTCCCCCTTGAAAATGGCAAGATCACATCCTTTTTTATGGCTGAGTAATATTCCTGCGTGTGCGTGTGTGTCCATTTATCCATCAGTGGACACGGAGTTGCTTCCACGTCTTGGCTATTTAAAATAATGCTCCAGTAAACACAGACATGCATAGATCTTTTCAGATTAGTGTTTTCATTTTCTTTGGGTAAATGCCCAGTCGTGCGATGACTGGATCATAGGGCATATCTTTTTTAAATTTTTTGAGGAACCTCCATACTGTTCTCCGGAGAGGCTGCCCCAGCTCACGCTCCCACCAGTGCTGCACGAGGCTCCCCTTCCTCCTCATCCTCGCCAACACCTGTTTCTTATCTTTCTGACTCTAGCCATTCTGACAGTGTCGAGTGGTATCTCATTGTGGCTTTGATTTCCACTTCCTTGATAGGAGCATCTTCCCCTGTGTCTGCTGGCCATCTGGATGTCTTCTCTAGAGAAATGGCTATCTGGGTCCTCTGCCCATTTTGACCCAATTATTTGAGGGGGGAGGGGTTGATGTTCATTTAAGTTCTTCATATCTTTAGAATATCAACCCCTTATCCATTATATCCTTGCAAATATCTTCACCCATTCTTTACTTTGTCTTTTTGTTCGGTTGATGGGTTCCAACTCTGTGAAGAGCTTCTCGTTTTGCTGTGGTCCCAACGCTTTTTATTTTTTGCTTTTGTTTCCCTTTCCTTGGGGGACAGATCCATAAATGTGTTGCTAAGCCTGATGTCCAAGAGATTTCAGACAACATTTTCTCTTGGGATTTTTGTGGTTTCGGGCCTCACATTTGTCTTGAATTGATTCTTTTTTAGGGGTTCTAATTCTCTGATGAAATTATTCATCTTTTCAGATATTTTCTCTTGTTTTTCCTTTATTTTCTGGAAGGTATCATCAAGTTCTCAGCCACTCACGTATGTGTCTGCACCACCCACGGGTCTGCTTCTGTTGACTGGGTTTTCTCTTTGTTTTCCAACACTGGGCACTGTCCCTGGGGATGATTGTTTATAGAGTGCCGGGCATGGCATGGATTTACAAAACTATAGACACTCCAGATAATGTTCTTTGCTTTCAGAGAGGGTCACCCTGTCTTGCACTAGGTAGACTGCGTGGGAGCTTCTCACCCTCATCGGGTCATAGACGGGGCTGAGCCAAGGCTGGGTTGGTTTTGCAAGGATTCATTTGAGCCCAGCTTGCTCTTTCTTCCGTAGTGGGGCCCTGAGATGCTCTCAGCTGAGCCCCTGCCATGTTCGCTGTGCCCCTCTGTCTGGTGGGTGCCCCCCTCCGGTCCTCATGCCTTGCTCCTTAGCCTTCCATCCCTCCCAGGTTCAGAGTCCCCTGAGAATGGTAATTGTCTCATTCAGCGTTCCACTCTTCCTTCCCACCTAGGCTTCGGCTCTTCACTAGCCCTGCCTGATGCTAAACACTCCTGCTGATTTCTCTGCACCCAGCAGAGATCAGCCAAGGATCTCCAGCCCTTTCCCTGAGCTGGAGATGTGTTCATGGTTCTAGGGGAAAGCAGCTGTGGGATGCGAGCCCCTGTCTTCACTGTGGCCCCACACAGTGGGTCTTAGTGGCAGCTAAGCTCAGCAGAGGTACCTTTTCCATCCTACTCTGTTCTACTTGGGGACGCGATCACCTGCTTTTAGCTACTTTCTCACACCTGTCTGTGCTTAGTGGAGGCTTTTTCAGAGCATTTCCTAATAAGCCTTTTGAGCATGACCTCATCATCATTGATTTCTTCCATATTTTCTGGCATGACAAGTTTGCGTGCTCCTGGAGCAAATTTCTTGCTCAGACTCGGAAGCCACCATTTTTCCAGAGAAGCCTCATTCCCTTTAGTACCAAGTAGTGTTTAAGATCCATGTTCTAAGCGGAGGGAGGCTTATTTGGAAGATAACGTGCATTGTAAGTCATCTTGGCGTTGCCTGTACTCATTCAGGACAAGGTTTCTGCCCACCCTTGGTCCCACCTCTATGTCTCCTTCCAAACATGCTGAAGCCTCCGGTCTCCGTCAGCCGTGCTGCAGTTCTCCTGGCTTATTCTCTCGCACATGTGCAAAATTCTCCTGTAATCATGCCAACCCCGCCACCAGCAGCGCTCAGACGATCAAGGAGTGTTGGTCATCGGAGCAGATCCCCTTCGGGACGCGCAGTGAAGCCTGTGCTTGAAAGTCATTTGGAATTACTTTTCTCTGCTTATGCCGTTAGCTCTGTGTGTGTCTGTGTTCATCTTGATGAACATCAACAGCCTGATGCAGGCTCCACCTCACGACCCTGAGATCATGACCTGAGCCAAAACCAGGAGTCAGATGCTGAACCGACCAAGCCACCCAGGTGCCCCCTCAGTCTCCTCTTTCCTCCTCTTAGGTACTAATGTTCTTTAACACGCTCTCCCACTGTTTATAGAGAACGTGCTTCTCAGAACACACCCACTTTCCTCCTAGACCTGCCATCCATCCCTCGAGGGCTTGTGATGACTCCGCACACGAACTCACTGTAACTGCCCGGTCCCCCGTGAGGCAGGGTCTGTGAGTGCGGCTGCAGTAAGGATGCCGAGGCTCAGAGATGGGAAGCCACAGAGCCGGAGCCGCCCGGCGCGGACGCTCGCGGAGCTTGGCCGCGCGGCTGTCTCTAGCTCCGCGCTCTGTCGGCACCGAGGGCTGGCCGGCTGTCCCGATGAACACGTTTAACAACACCCGCACAGACCTCCGCACGTCTTCTCGGTTCCCTCCTGAGCTGGCGGAGCCACCTGGGCTGCCTGTGGCTTGCACGAGACATGGGCGGTGGCCTTGTGACCCGGGGCGTGATGATGTCCGGGGGCCAGCCCCTCGGCACAGGGCAGAGCGCACTTGAGGAACGTCTGACACTCATCCCCAGAGCCAGTTTGGGGGCCCCTGCAGGGAGGGGAGGTGCTGGCCCCCTTCTGGCCCCGAGTCCCGCCCCTCCCCCGAGCAGTGGCTGAAGCTGTGTTGACTCGGCCCTTGTTACTGCGGGTGAGTGGGAGCCTGTGTTGTCGGCAACTGCCTTTCTCGTTCTGACACCGAGGTGGTGCCGAACGCCGGCTGCCTGGAGACGCTCCCCGGGCTGCTTTCTGACACCTGGGGGCCCCCCGGGCACACGTGTCGTTGGCAGCAAACGGGTCAGCGGAGCCTGTGTGGGACAGAGAGGTGGCCTGCTTCCCCGCCTGGGACACAGCTGTGTGGCAGCCTCTCTTGGTCACCGCCCTCCCTTCAATTTCCCAGTTTCTGTTTCTTAACAAAAATGAAGCGAAGTGACCCGACGTAACTCAGACCCGACATCCGGAGCGTGGCCGCCCCAGGCTCGCTCGCCGCTCCCCCTCTCGGCCCCGGGCCCGCAGGGCCGTGAGGTTTCGCCGTGGACGTGGAGCGTGTGCTGCTGAGGGAGCCCGCGTGGCCCGTACGCCCCCCTGCTCGGCGGCCCCTCCCCGTGTGTCCTGCACACCTCGCCCCCACTGCTGCCCCTGGGCGGGTGCCCGGGCGGGCTTGGAGGGGAGCACGGTGCGCCGCTCTCCCCACGGCAGGAGCTGCCTGATGGGGTGGCCGTCACAGGAAGCGTGGGGGACCGTGAGCCGTGTCAGCGACAGGCGGGTCACTGTATCATCAGCCGCTTAGAATGGCGCAGGTCGTGTCTGCGGCCTGCCGTGCCGGCTCGGAAATGCTGGCCTGGGAGGAGCCGAGCAGCTGGGAATGTGCGTGTGTGTGCGTGTGCGCAGCTGAGGCAGGATTTAGCAGTCCTGGTCTCTGCCAGCTTTGCATTCTGGACGCACCGGGGATTTTCTCCCTCTGTCCACTTGGACCATGTGATGGGCCAGCAGGGTTCCTCGGCTCAGGCTCCCACCGCCCTTTCTGGGTTGTTTCCGCGCCCCCTGACCTGACCCCGAGCAGCACCCCTGAGTACCAGCCCCCAGGCTTGCCTAGCTCTGGTCTGTCCCCTGCCCAAGGTGCAGCGGCTGGCCGCGGGCTCTCCTGCCCTCACCTGCGGGGCTCTCGGAGGCCCCTGACCCTGCTCACTGTGGCTTCGGGCCAACACGGACTGAGGACGTGGGCAGTGTTGCTTTCTCTTTGACCCTCTGCTGCAGAGAACAGGCGGCCCCCCCGGGTGCAGGGGGGAGGGCGGCACTGCCCGGGGGACAGAGTGGCAGTGAGGCCCACAAAACACAGACACACTCAGGTGTCCGCAGGGCCATGAGTGTCGCTGGAGTGCATTTGTAGAAATCCGTGTTGTGCTTAATTGGATTTTAGTCTGAGCCCAGAGGGCTACAAGCACGACCTTGATTTTATAACCGAAAGACGCACCTTCCTTTCTGGGGCCACACCCCTGCCTCCTTCCCCAAGAGGACAGCGGTGGCAGCCTGCCTGGGGAGGGGGGCATCTCCCTGTGCATTCTCTCTCTGTCGGCCATGCGGGGTTCCAGCGGGTGTCCTGGCAGGGCTGAGGGCCATCCTGTAAGTGGGACACAGCCAGGCTCTGCTAAGCAACGGTCATTTGGGGATGATTGTCTCTCATTATCTGTCCGCAGACGGCCCCGTGAATCCTAACCGGAAGAATTAAAATGCTCGGCACCAGCGCACAGTTGCTAAGGGGTTCTGGGGGGCGTGTAGCGGGCACTAACGCGAGCCGGCAGGTCTCGGGACAGCCACCACTCCCAGCTGAGACGAGAGTCCGAGGGGCCGTGGGCGTCGCTGAGGGACCACGTTCTGGGCTTAAAAGAAGACATTGGTGTATTGATCTCTAATATCAGGACCAAGGACACACTTGTCATGCAAGCAGGCGATACCCAGAAACCATCTGAAAGCCAATGACCACAAGCCGGTCGCCGAGCGCGGTCCGTTTAACCCTTGAGGGGCCCTGCCGAGACCGGGGTGGGGGTGACCGAAGCCGAAATGCAGCCTGCAGCAGAGAGAGGGCGTTTCCAGAGTGGACCTTGCCGTTGCCCAGAAGGTTCCCGGGGTCACGGTCAGAGGCTTGGAACGAGGTAGTCGTCTGGCTCTTGGCGTACTCGGCATCTCACACGAGCTTCCAAGATGTCGGTGTCTGCCTGCCGGCTTGGAGTTCTCAGTCCTCCTCTGAGGGCTTCCCCGGAGCCCTTCCCTCGACCGTGCCCGGACTGGCGGGTGCGCGGGGGCTGGTGTTGCCCTGGCCCCCGGGCGTGGGGCGCGCCGGGTCCTCTGAGCCCGAGCGCTGCTCTTTCTGCAGGCGACAAAGGAGAAGAGTGGCGGGCGGGGGTGGGGCAGAGTCTGAGCGGAAGGCAGGGAGCCTGGTTCCTGTGGCTCCTGGTGACCCCCCGCCCCCGCCCCAGGGCTGCCGTCGGACACGGGCACCGGCGCCTTCTAAGGGTCCTGGAAAAGGGGGCTTCTGAGCACATGTGGTCCCCCCCTCGGAGGTCTCACGGCCCCCAGCGTGAACCTTCCGCGGCCAGGGCTCCCCGCCCCCCGCGGGCTGTGCCAGGGTAAATGCACGAAATCAAAGAGTAGATGAATTTAAGAGCAGAAGTTTCTCCAATGACGCGTCGTGACGGAACCTGTTTCCCGTGGTGGAGCGCGGAAAGCGTCCCCTGAGCCATCGGGGGACTGTAGTTCCACGGAGCCGCGCCTGCGGGAAGCGAGGGAAGGGAGCCGCTCTGTCGGAACACGGATGCGGCTGCTGGGCCAGGGTCCCGCGTGCGGAAAATTCCCCTTTCCCGGGACTAGAGCCTTCCGCCGCCTGTTCTGTTCAGCGTGGGGCCTGGGGCAGGTTTTAGAGCTGGTGTCTAAGGGCCAGATCCTGTCTTTCAGCCCCAGACCCCGAAGAGGGAACTCAGCTCTTGGCTTAGAGTTTTGGTGGTTTTGAATTATTTACTAGGATCTTAAAAACTGGTTGAGGAAAAGGGGCCCCTCTTGGTGCCAAGGTCTATGTAGAGAGCTGAGTTCCTCTCCCTGGGTTTTTCCTAAGAAAGTAAATGTCTTTGGATTTTTTTTTTTATTTCTCAAGGTATTAAAATGCAATTTTATGTTATTTCATTGTGTTGAATTTAATTCACATACCTCCCTGCCATTTTCGCACATGGAACCCGCTGGGTGTTCAGCATGTTTCCTGAGCGGTGACCGTTCCCACTAGGGTCTGTGATTCAGTGTGCATAAGGAAAGAGAAGGAAGCAAATTCTCTTTATATAATAAGTTTCTTCTGCAACACTGGGATTAATTACAAGCTCGATGTCTTTTTTCTTCTAAAGGACACGACCTAGCCTGAATTTATTTATAAGCACACTAGGAGGTTGGTGCTAGGACAGGAGGGGAGGAGGAGGAGAGAGGGTTCTGCATTTTTTCCTCCTTTTTCCTCCCAGAGAGAAGCAGGGACCGTGGACGGTGTCCACACCGGGCTCAAGCGGGCTGTGGCTCATCCCCACACTGGGAGGCGATGCTGAGCGGCCGGGAACCCCATGGGACTGGGCCTGTAGGGGACCTTGATTTTTGACGAGACAGCTCCTGTCGGTCGCTCAGAAATCGTTCCCCAGCGATTTTAATGACAGTGCAATTTAGTTTCTCGTGGAAGCTCATCCAAGAAAGTGCTGTAGGAACACCCAGCCGGCTCCGGTTTTATGGCCCCACACAAGTTTTCACGCACGTCATTCAGTTTGCTACGTCGTCTTCCCATCTCTGAATGTGGCGAAGTGTCGTGGGCGGGGGGCAAGCCTGGAGCTGCCGGGGCCGCCTTCCCAGCCCGATCACTGCCGCCGCCGTTCTCGCTCTGGTTCTTTTGGAGTAAGACGTGGCGCTTCGGGGTAAATGCTGTCTTCTCGTGTCCTGCGGAAGCTGCCCCTGGGGGCCCGTGTCTTGCAATCTTTGCTCTTTCAGACTTCTGGGAAAACGGAGAGTTGATGATATTTATACAGAACAATGATGAGGTTAAAAAAAATGTGTCTGGGGGCAAATGTAACTTAAAACTGCCCACTTTTGGGGGTGCCTGGGGGGCTCAGTCGGTTAGGCGTCTGCCTTGAGCTCAGGTCACTATCTCAGGATCCCGGAATCAGCGGGATCCCTGCTCAGTGAGAAGCCTGCTTCTGTGCTCCTCCCCACTTGGTCTGTCTCCCCCTCAAATAAATAAAATCTTTTTAAAAAATGCCCATTTTGGGGCACCTGTGGCTTGGTCAGTTAGGCATCTAACTCTTGATTTTGGCTCAGGTCACGATCTCAGGGTCATGGGATCAAGCCCCGTTGGGCTCTGCTCTGCTGAGAGCTTGCTTAAGACTCTCTTTCTCCCTCTGCCCCTGCTCTCTTTCTCTCTAAAATAAAATAAATTAATTAAATCTTTTTTAAAAAAAAACCTGCCTGTTTCATACACACCCCAAATTAAGAAATGCAGGTGGGGACATGGAGCATCTGGACCCCGGCTCGTGGCCGGCGGGAGCGCACCACGGCCCCCATCTGCAAGGAGATCAGTTTCTCGGACAGTGAGTCCCACGCTCCATGTTGCCTAGCCACCACGCACGTCAGGAGTGGCCAAGAGAAGCCAGAATACACGTGGGGGTGTGTCCACGGCAGCCTCACGCCCCGCAGCCCAAGGTCCCGGTGAGCAGAAGCATCCGTGGGGCACGTCCAAGCAGCAGGATCGTCCTCAACTGTAGAGACGAGGAAGCTCTGGGCCCTGCAGGGGCGTAGACGAGCCTGCAGAGCACGGCCCTGAGTAAGAGATTCTGGGCCCAGCTGTGCACGTAGCTTGTGACTCCGGGCAGGATGATGCACAAACAGATATGATGAGTTTACGGTGAGAGGAGCCTGGGCCTTCTCGAGGCTGGGAGGAGGGCAGGAGGAGGATACTGTCCGGCAGGGGCGGGGCCGAGGCTCCGGTTCATGGTTGGAGTGACGCAGCATGGTTGTAGACTGTTCATAAGCCGGAGAACATCTAGTCTATGCGCGTCGCCGTACGTACTGTCACTTAGACAAAAACAGTGCAACAACTCGGAGGGCAGGAGAGGCACCTGGGGAGGGGATGAGAGGCTGTGTGGGGACGAATGCGGCCATGGCCTTGTCCTGGCGTGTAGGAGCAAGTCCGTCTTTCCTCCTGATGCTGACACTCAGGAAGTCGGCACAGGGGTCTAGCAGGAGCAGGTGCACGGCCGCACTCCGCCCCAAGCAGCACAGGAATGACCGTGCGGTCAAGGTCAAGGCCGTTGCTCTGGCCTTTCAGTTTCAGGGGCGCACTTGCGAATGTTCATAACAAAATCTTGAGGGAGGAGATGAAGGTTCTGTGCGTGAACAAGATTCAGGAAGCAGTTTCTGCCCCTGCGGCTCCATCCCTGACGATGACGTCCCCGAGGCCCCCGCCCCCCCCTCGTGAGCTTGGTAGCCAGGCCATGTGGGTAGGACAGGTTCTCAAGTCATCGTGCGTGTCTGGATGTTCGCTGGAAGATGGCACTCTCTCTGCTCAAGGTCTCCTGGGCTGAGCTGTGTCCCCAGAACTCCTGCATTGGAGCTCCGACCCCCGTAGCTCATGATGGGTCTGCGTCTGGAGATGGGGCTGCAAAGAGGTGATTAAGGTGAAATCGGGTCACCAGGGTGGCCCTGACCCAGGGTGGCCAGGGTCCTTACAAGAAGAGGGGATCAGGACACAGACACGTACCAAGAGACAACCCCATGGGGACACAGGGAAAGCCTGGCCATCCTCACACGAGGACAGAGGCCTCAGGGCGGGGGGCTGCCCTGCTGACTTCCAGCCTCTGGGACCCCGAGACCATATAGTCATGCATCCACGTGGCCCCATCGGCCGTGTGTGCTGTGGTGACCCGAGTGGGCTCCTACAGGTGGTCCCAGCTGTCCTCTCTCCTGTCGCTGTCCTGCAGAAGATGGTGCTGAAGTTCTGCTTCCAAATTGCATCTCATTATTAATCTCTCTCACACGCCTCTTTGAAGCAAGGCGGCTGTGCCTACACTGGGGTGCCAGAGGTCGCCTGTGGTCAGAGCCACAGGAGGCCGCATGTGGCACCTGGCTGCGAGCCCCGAGGCTTTGGGTTCCAAGGTTTGGGGCCTGCCTGCATGTAAGGTAGAAATGCAATGCCCTTGCGCTCTTACCGCCCGCCTCCTCGTCTGGGCGGCGGGAGTCACGGCGGCGCTACACAGCTGAGCCGCGAGGGTCCCATCAGATGCCGCGTCTCGATGCCTGGGGAGCCTGGGTGCCGAGCCAGGCGCGGTCCGGGCTGTGAGCTCAAGCACGATGGACATTTTTATTACCACGTGGTGGAAGCCAGCCTCCCAGTGTCCACAATCCCTGGGACGGAGTCTCCGCCCTGGGCAGGCGGGACTGAGGGGCGTGGAGAAGCCTCTCCCCACGCCGGTGTGCTCGTCCCCTCTCCACCTGCCAGTCCTGACTCGAGCTGCTCTCTCAAAGGCTGGTTCTCTGCAAACATAGAAAAACCTTTTGCTCTTTATCAAGATTTCTGGGAGCAAATAGTGTCCTTCAAAGCTGGCACTATTTCAGAGGAGAAACTTGCCTTTTGTTGGAAAATCCATCTGGGAGGGGAGGATGCGTTTGGTCGATGTGAAATAATTACCTCCCGCTCTTTTGTGTGCAGCGCTAAACTTTTATGCCTCTCAGATGTTTTTTTAATGGCTTTTTCTCGCCTTGACAACCGTAAATATTCTATACACATTGGGCTGCGTAATACTGTGCAAAAGATCTTCTGCATAAGAGGGGTTGGGGCGGGGGGAGGGGAGGAGGGTCATGGTCCCCCCACGGAGCCAGGAGGTCGTTCACCCGGCTGGGGATTCCATGCAGAGCTGGGGCTCAGCAGTGCAGATAGAGGTAGACCAGCTGGATCATAGTCTGACTTTTCCTACTGATTGGATTACAAACTTCTAGACGTGGAACCGCCGGACAGCGGGGGTGTAGGTCTCGGTCTGGGAGCCAGCAGGCCCGAGGTCTAGATGTCAGAAGACTCCCTCTGTGCCAGCCCAGCCGGAGGGCAGGAGTTGTCCCTCCCAATCAGCTTGTTTGGGCCATGCGGGCCTTCGACTGATTAGATGAGGCCCACCTGAGCAGCATGACCGACACAGACACCCCCAAGTGGTTTTGGGGAAAATGTGTGGCCCTTGTGGCTCCATCCAGATGGCATCTAAAATTAACCATCGTACCTGCTTTCAGGCCCTCTGGGTCTAGAGCCGGAAGTGGACTCCTGGACAGGATGGTAGCTCTGCCCTACTTCCTGAGGTGCTCAGAACCTTCTCCCACCGCGGCTATGTCAGCAACACTCGGCCTGCCGCGGTCCCCACGTCCTGCCAGCTCTTACTCATCTCTGTTTGCCAATGCCAGGCACGCTGATGGGCATGGCAGCAGTGTGCCCCTGAGGGTTGAGTTGGAACCCACTGAATGAACGTGCCCAGCTGTCACCTAAGGGACACTGGGTCATAGGCTCCATGTTGCCCAGCAGACCCTTCTGTCTGCACCCCTCAGAGCCAGCAGGCTTGGGCCCCAGCTCCTCGGGGCGCTGCGTGGACCTCCCACCTGGGCTCTGCCCCTCTGTCCCTGTCCTTGTCCTCGGTCCATGCTCGGAAGCTGGGGTCCCGGATGGGCGGTCCCTGCAAGAGCATCATTCTCCCTGAAGCTTCCAGCCCTATGTCTGTCTCTGCAGATGCTGGGGGGCGGGCTGCCTCTGGGGGTGTGGACCATCGCCTCTGAGCCCCAGGCCTCCCATGTGGGGTGCCGGCAGCCCTGCCCACCTGGGTTCTGACCCCGGTCTTCCCGGGGACCTCCTGCCTGCCCTTTTCGCTTGAGCCCGCTGATCTGTAGAGCCCGCACTGGGACCGTCCCCTATAGGTGTGTTGATTCTGGTGCTCTGCACACAGGCAGGCTGGAATTTTTCTTGCCCAGCTGAAGTCTGGTGAAGAGCTTCACACACTTTCTGGAGGTGTCACTTCCCCTTGCTTCTGGGGTGCGGCTCATGTCTAATCAGAAGGACAGGGCTCCTGGGCATGCCTGGTGGGAACACGGGACACGGGGATGGGGGTTTCCGGGTGCCAGCTCGCCGAGCACCCCGCGGCTATGCTGGTTGTCTCTGCGGGGCCTTCTGGGCCGAGGCACACTCTCCTGTGGGTTCTTGCGGGACAGGAGCCTCATCTCGTGACACGGCCAGGGGCTCTGGGGGGTGAGTGCGGTGCTTGACTCTGAGGGTCTGGGGGCGCATGGGTGCTGGGGCTGCTGTTTTAAGAGTCGTGACTGATCCCATTTGTGGCAACGGAGGCAGGGGGCCGGAGGACATCTAGCTAAGCAGAGGAGGTCACACAGGGACACAAGCCGTGTCATCTCACCCATGTGTGGAATCCAGAAGCCCAAACCCGCAAGAAGAGAGGTCAGACTCGTGGTTCCAGGGTTGGGGGGCCGAGGCAGGTGGTGAACCGGTCGTGGAGGCGTCGCGTGCAGCCCGGTGCCTGCCGTACGGTGCACTGGCAAGTTGCCACGAGAGGAGATCCCAAAAGCTCTCATCACGGGGAAAGAAGATTTTTGTCACCATACGAGGTGACAGATGCTGACTGACCTCATGGTGACCTTCCCACCATCTGCGTATGTTGAGTCGTTACTCTGTCGAGCCCCTTAAACTCGCACAGGCTTGTGTGTCTGTTGTAGCTGAATAAAAGTGAAGGGAGGCGGACGCCTGCTGCTTTAAAACCGGGGGCTGTGTGTGTGCGTGCGGCGAGGCCGTGGGTGGTGGGGATGCGCGAGCGGCCCGTCTCTGCCCCTGACGTGTGAACGCCACGGCCTCTCTTGCAGGTGGCGATCATCGCGGGCAACTTCGAGCTGGCGGAGTACATCAAGAACCACAAGGAGACCGACATCGGTGAGTAGGCTTGGGGAGGACAGGCTCCGCCTGGAAGGGACGTGGGCTCCGCCTGGAAGGGAGATGCTCCCGCCTTCTGTCATCCTCACGCCGCTGGCTCGTGGTCCGCGGTTAGCAAAACCCGACGGACAGCGTGGCCCTGGCCACTTGGCCATGTCCGTTCTCAGGCAGCCGTCACTCGCAGCACACGGCCCATGCAGGGCACTGTCGTGCGTCTGCTCAGTCAGACGAATCTGCGGCTGTGTCCGTGGGTTTGCTGGAAGGTTCTGCGCCATTGAAGCTAAGAGATGGGGCTAGACGAGGCGCAGCGGAGACACCCCCATCTCTGAGCCATTCCTTTGCCCCGCGGTGGTGCTCATGACACTTCCCCTTTCTAGTACCCCTTGTGCCAACCAGGAGGGCTGTGTCTGGGGCTCCGCCTCTGCCCCATCGCCCGCCTGGCGGCTGGGCGCAGCCCTGCATCTCGGAAGAGCCCGCCGGCCTGTTTCCGCCGGCGCCGGGCTTGCACAGGACCTGCAGCGGGGAGCAGTCCCAGTGGACCAGCAGTGGTGAGCTTTCGGACTCGGTGCCAATCTGCCCATTGGAGAGGTGGCCGATGGCATCTGTGTCTTATGCCTGTGCCCCTCGCCCCGTGTTGGCTGCTGGCGGCGAGGGTGACCACGTGTCTGGCTGTCGAGTCTTTGCCGTGTTCGGTGTGTGGCTGGTTCCCGCCTGGAGTCCGAGACCAGCACGAGGGCGTGGAACCAGATGCTTTGCTTGCGTCCTCCAGCACCCCGAGCGGGGCACCCGGGCCTCCCGATGGCCCGCCCAATGCCAACACGGTCCCTCCCCTGAGCCAGGGCAAACCATGGTGTTGCCCTGAGACCCGGGCCTCCACCCTGGCCCCACTAGCTGCTCTGCAAGTGCATCATAAAGACAATGTCATGCCTGCCGTGTCCTGTAGGGATGAGGCCGAGCCCACACGGTGCCCGCAGCTCCCTTCCCGCCATGTTCCCACTGTAAGAGGCCAGCGCGGTGCAGTGGGGTTGGCTTGAGGTCTGAGAGTCTCAGCTGCTGGGCCCGCGGCCTGGGAGGGGCAGGGAGCGTGTGCGGGCCCCACACCACCATCACAGGGATTTCAGGGGCCCTGCCAGCCTCCAGAGCCGAGCGGTCTGGGGTGGCAGCGAGCCCAGGAATGCACTCCTTGCTGCTCCGAGCACGGGCCTCGATGGGGTTGCACGGCAGACGGGGCCGTGGGGAGGTGGCTGGAGAGACCAAGCTGCTTGTACAAAGAGTAGGGAGATTGCTGGCTGTCTCCTCTGGTCTGAGGTGCCCTGAGCTTTCCTGTACGGGATGCAGGCAGGTCTGTACTGACTGAGGGTTTTTTTCCCTCTTATCACAAACGGAGTACCTGTTGGTCGAGTGAACACGTTTTAATCACTACTCAGCCGTTCGTGCCGTGACTTTAACTACAAAGGGCAGCCCCTGCTGAGTCGTGGGGGCACTGCCCGCAGCGCGGCTTCCCTGTCTCACGGGGCCGGGACCGAGGTCTGTACCTTCCCAAGACTACCTCGTGGGCCCGTAAAGATGTGGGACCAGCTTCTAGGGTCCACCGAGGCAGGACTGGGAGCCCCTCAACCTGCCTTGCAGGCCTTTCTGCCATGTGGCCCAAAGAGGTGTGTGCTTTGTGGGATCCCTTCAGGACCTCCGGGGAGGGAAAGAAGGAGGCTCTGGTCCTGAGTCTCCTGAACAAGGGTCTCACTGACCCAGCAGACTGGCCCCAGAACACATGAATGTGCACATAGACACCCTCACGATTGATTCCTAGAACCCGTCCGTCCATGCTAAAGGCCCAATTCAGCCTGTGTTCACCAACTCTCTGCCCTGGGGCTGCCCTCACTCCTGGAGGGGAGCAGATGCTGTGTGTGGGAGAGTTTGGGAAGGACAGAACCTCATGCCCTGCTGGAGGGTGGATCCCGTGCGTGGGGGGAGGGTCCCATGGGGTACGGTGGATCCCGTTGGGGAGGGGAGGGTCCGGTGGGGGACTGTGGATCCCATGCAGGAGGGAGATCCCGTGCAGGAATGCAGGGTCCCAAGTGGCAGGGCAGATCCCGTGGGGGAGTGTAGGATCCCATGCAGGAGGGTAGATGCTGTGTGTGCTGTCGTCTAGGAGGGACAGCACCCCGTGCCGTGCAGAAGGGACGTGCCTGGGAAGGCTCAGGCTATGCACGCTGCTCCTCCAGACTCAGAGGGCAGACGTCCTGTTTTAGGCGGAGCTCCTGCAGGCCCCGTCCTCACCTACCACCCAGAACAAGCACCCACCTGGGGACCTGATGGTTTCCTCCTTACATCCTGACCCCTCCTCAACGGCCATGGTCTGCCCTGCCAGAGCTCCTGAGCCCCAGGATGGTGGGGAGAGCTCAGGTAGCAGCTCTCAGGGGCAGAGACCCAGAGCGGGAGGGACAGAGGGCATGCGGGGTGTGGAGTCACCTCCACGAGGTCGCCCTGGGGGAGGCCAGGCTCCAAGACCCGAGAGGGGCCCCGGTGCCTTCCTGGCTGGGGAAGTCCTGCATCCTGAGGAAAGCCATCTGCTTCTTGTTGCAGGAGGGGCATCCTTTTCCCACTTTCCCTCTGCGGTTTCACACGCTGTGCTGTGCTTGAACCTGAGAATGCCCCTGGGGTGCCTGAACCAGCTGGTCCCCGAGATGCCACCCCTGTCACCCCTCGGTCACTTCTTCCCATGACGACTCCATCAAGCACCTTCTCCCTGGGGGCCCTCTGCCAGTCTGGGGACGGAGAGACCTTGATCCATCCGAGGCTGGCCCGTTAGGAGGTGGGGACCTCCGGCCTAGTGCCCTCCTTGCTTCCCCACCCCGGGTTCCCAAGCGAACGTCCCCTGCAGACCCCGTGGCCCCTTCCAGAGTGGGACAGGCTACCAGCCAGTGGCCTCCTCTTGGAGAAGGCACGTGACTTCAGAAGAGCAGACTTCCTGCACTTTCCCTCTGGGATTGTTGCATCGCCCGCTCTCCGTGTCCTGGCCACGAGCCACCTGGCTGCTTCTTTGTCCCCACCCCCCAGTGCGTCTTCCGGGCTGCTGGCAGCCAGTTCCCAGGACAGAGCTTGGGACCACCCCGTTCCTGTTCCTGACGAGTCATCAGCCGAAGCCTCTGGGTTCCCCAGCGCCCAGCCGCACATGCCCAGCCTTGTGGAGGGTGCGTGTCCAGTCTCCCCGCAGGGAGCTCGACTCTGGGCCCCAGGGTAGCCTCTGCGGGCACCGTCTCATGTCCCTGCAGCGTGCTGAGGCTGGGCATCCAAGCACTGCCCCACCTCTGCTTACCAGGACCCCTCATCCCCGGCAGGCTAATTCAGAATGTGAGGATGGGTCACGTGCTAGTGTCCTGGGGCCACCGTCAAGAGATGCCCGCTCCCGCCGGGTGGCACGGAAGCAAGGTGTGTTCTGCCTCTGCTCCAGAGGCCAGACGTGCAGAGTCGAGGTGTTGGCAGGGTTGGCCCGTCCTTGCTTCCCACCGGCTCTGGTGGTAGCCTGGCCTTGCCGGCATGGCTCCCGTCCTGGGGAGGCTGCATGTGAACCGCTGTCTGCATCTCAGACCCCCTCTCCTTTCTCGGAGAAGGCACCGGGCTCCCCTAGCCTCAAGAGCCTACCCTAAATCCAGGATGCTCTCGACTTGAGATTCTCAGATCGATCCAGGGATTAGGATGAAGACGTGTCTTTGGGACCACGTCAGCCACCATCGAGGGCACTCACGTGGCCACATGACGGTCTCTTGAGGCTGTGTCCTCTGCAAAGCCGGGTGGCGTCGGCCTTCCCCTCGGTGCCGGCACGTAGTAGGGCTTCAGTAAGTGCCTGTTGAGTGAATGGCCCCACACTGCCTGTATCCCCGTTCCAAGCTCCTCTCCTCCGCGTCCCTTCTTAAAATAAAAACCTGCTTTCCCGGCCGCTGGTCACAGGTGTCTGGGAGCAGAGCACATGGTACGGGCCCACGAGCTCCTGGGCTGGATGTGTTTGCCTGCGTGTTGTAGCCTCTGCTCCCTCCCGTGCACGGTCTGAGCCCGCAGGGCACGGGGACAGGAGGCGTGGGCAGCCGCTTGCCCAGGGGAGTGTTCTCGGTCCTTTCACCGGGTTGTTCTAGAGCCCCGCTGGGCTGGGGGTCTCTGGTGTGTTGTTGGTGAGGCCCTGTGGCCACGTGGTCTCCGGTTCCAGCTTCCGTGGCTCGGCTCCCCGACCCCCATCCTCAAGACCTGTGAGGGTGCTGTCAGTTCGCCCAGGTCAAGGCCACCTTCTGTTTGCTCCTGGTCTCTGTGGTGGCAGGTGTCCCATGCCCGAGGACTTCAGCCTGTCCCCATGTGCCCTTCGTTTATCTCTGTCTGCCTCCAGAAACGTGGCGGCGGTGCTGGAGAGAACAGGACGGGGCTGTGTTTCCCCTTTGTGATCTGCATTAAATCTTGATTTATAAGCTACCCCGCGGTGTGAGAGAGACATTGGAAGACGGGGATATGTGTCCTAAGCTTGAGGCCGGTGGCCCTCATCTCGGGGTCAGGACCCGCCGGTGATGCTAGCGCACAGATTTTGTTGACAGACATTTCGGGGGGCTGGGACACCCCTTGGGGGCACCAGCCCCGCGGGTCAGGACTCCGGACGGAGGAGATGAGGGCAAGCCTCCCCTCTGTGTGCTCCGTGTTGGGCTGCTTGTCAGAAGGGAAATATGGTGGAAGGATCCCCAAATTCCACGCTGGGGCGCGGGGAGGGTGTAGGGTCGCCTCTGATGCTGCGGAGAGAGCAACTTCTCAGCACCCAACATTTTCCTGACTTGCCTGGTCGGGAGGCCTTCCTGAAAAAGCCCCTTTAAACCGTCACGTGACCCCCGGACTCAAGCGGCAGATCCTTTGTTTTCCGGATGCTACCAAGATATCAGGGCCCTCGGGACACTCCGATGCAGCTTTCAGGGAAGACCGGAAGCAGGTTGAAAAGCAGGGAGGTGACCAGCGGGCCCTCCGAGGTCGGTAGCATCCGGAAATGGATCCAGAATGCCTGTGGGTGCAAGTCTGTCCCTCTAAAGGGTAGATTGCTTCTTGTCGGGAAATGTTCTGCTCATGGCCCGGCTCGCAGCAGATGGCTGTGGCTCTTTTATTTTTCCTTTCTTCCTGAACTCCCTCCCTCTTTTAAAAAAATTAAATGCGACCTCCATTTGGTGGTTTTATTTGCCGGCACCGAGAACGTGAGGGTTTCCCAGCCACCGCAAGCAGCAAAGTTAATCCCTGCCATTGAGCCCGCGAGCCTACCGAGGTCTTCCAGGCTTGGCCAGCGTGGCGTGCGCCATGGCCTCCGTGGGACGGCGGTCCCCGCGGCCAGGCTGCCGGGGAGCTGGGGAGCCGGTGTCCGACACGGCCATGCCAGCGTTAAGCGTGTGGCAAGCTGAGAAGCTTTGCACTGGGACGACCCGTCCTTCCCAGTGTTGGTGATTTGTGTTCTGTCCCGCTTTGCCGGGAGAGGCTCTGTCTGGTACGCTGAATGGCATGGGTTGTTCCTCTTCCGCTGAACAAGGTTTGTTTTCATGCATCTTGTCCTTCCGCAGCTGCGGAGCGAGAAGCGAGGGGGTTCTGCTTCGAGAGCAGGCACGCTGAGCTGCTGTGTGTGTCTGGCTGTCTGGTGAGCCGGCGCGGGGCGACTTGGTTACCGTTGCCAGGCGTCGAGCCCGCGCGCCCGCCCGTGCGCTGCTGACATGTCTAGGTGGGGGCTGTTTCACACCGGTTTCTGAATGGAATATTCGTCAGGGGGTGTTGTGAGAGAGGATGTAAAACCCATGCTGATCTTTTATTTAAAAAAATAATAGTAATGGCCGCTTTGGCAGATCTGACCTGCTGTGAAATAAACCAGGTCTGATTGGAAAGAAGCATCGTGACTGTAAAATGTGTCACTTACCGTAAATGTGACACGGGGCCCCTCTGGGTTTGCCCGTGGGGCCGGCACGTCCTGGGGAAAACCCCAGATCCGAAGCTCGTTCATCAGATCGGGTTCGCTGGGGCCGGCCGTGCCGAGTCTCCCCATTACGGGCTGCGGGGAGAGCCTTCTCCGGGAAGCCAGGCCGCTGTGTGAGCTAGAATTGGGGGGGCGATCCCACAGTCCTCTGGAGAGCAGGTGCGGAGGTGAGGGAGACACGGTGAAGCCCCAGCAGAGTGCGGCCTAAGCAGACCTGAGCTCCCTGCTGCCATCACCCGCCCCGCTGACTCCGCTCCTGTGTCTCTGGCCTCCGTGGGGCCGAGGGAGCAGCCACGCAGCGTGTGTCATTGGGACTCCCCCCCGGCACCGGAGCTGCGGGCCGCGTGGGTCCTGCTCCAGGCTGGTGGCTGTCCCTCCTTTCCTGCGGGTCCGGGCCTTGGGGCTGTGGTACTCCCCCCGCCCCCGCTCCGCTGCGGGCCTCTCCCGCGAGAAGTGTTATCCCCAGATCCCCACATCGCGCGCACAGGCCGGGACGCCCTGCTGGGGACAGCTACAAGTTGCCTGTGGGTTCTGCTGGGATGGGGTTTTTCCTGTGGCCAACTTCTGGCACTGCTGTCTGGGGAGGTGAACGTGGGAATCCACTGGCCTCCGGTCTGTCCCGAAGGCTGTATTCTCCTGGAGCCCAGGGACACTTGTCTTTGTCCTGGAGAGGTGCCGTAGTGGTGCAAAGCCTTGAGGTCCCGTGGCCTGCGTGTTTCCCCGTGTGCTGTCTTTGTGGCCCGTGGGCCGTCCTGGGGCTCACCTGCATCCCCCCGCCCCCAGCAGGTGTCTGGCCAGCTCAGGCATGCTGCGGGCCTCGGAATGGTGCCCACGGGAGGCCCAGCCCGGGGCTGGGTCCTGCCGTGGTCGCTGCCTGCAGAGGCCCTGGCTGTGCTGTCCCTCGTGCAGTGGACAGATGTGGCTGCAGGAGAGTGTGTCCCACGAGAGGTCCCCGCAGATCCTCCCACCTGCCCATGCGTCCGCTCCTTCCTGTCCCCTGGGTTGAACTGTTCCCCAAACCTGAGCCTCTCCTGGTTCTTCCCCGCCCAGCCTAGGGCAGCGTGGGTCCCTAGAGCAGAGCCCCTCCCCCGTCCACCCCAGCAGCAGCCGGGGAGCCCCAGGCCCGCAGCCACAGAGGTGCTGGAAAATCCCTCTCCCTGTCAGCACAGCCTCGTCCCCTGGTTCCCGACCTCATCAGGCCCCCAGCCCCTCTGGTAGCAAGTATCACGTCTCACTGTGGGACATTTGTAGATAATGTGATCTAACACGCCCGTGTCTCTTGTAGAAATCGGCGTGATGTCTCTGGCGTCCTGCAGAGGGGCGCGAGGCAGAGCGGAGGGGGCGGCCCCGTGGTCTGTGCTTCCGCGAGTGGGCGTCCTGCCTGGGGGGCGTTGTCCCAGCACGTCCCGGAGCCCCGCGGGTAGCGGGGGCACGAAGCATGCTCCTCCCTTGGTGGCTGGGTTTCCTGAGGTGGGGAGACGTCTGGATGAAGTTGTGGAGAAAGCGTAAGGCGTGCTTTCTCGCGTTGGTGAGGCCGTGCTCCCACTAAGCCCAGCGAGTGTGAAAACCACACCCAAGTGTTCGCACGTGGGAGCCCCTCAGAGGAGCTAATGCGCCCTGCTGACCAGGCCCTGTGTCTGCGTGAATGTCTGGTGGACCGGACGAGTCCCCAGAGACCGCTGGGAGGACCCCACCATCCTGCAGGACCTGGGCCTGTGTCTGGCCATAAGCAGGAAGCTCCTCCCCAACGCCAAGTGCCCGCTGCTGGGCTCCTCCCATGCTCCCCGGTTCTCGCTGGGTGCTAAACAAGGGCTCCGGGCCCCGAGGGTTGTTTCCAAAAGCTCGGCTCTGACCCCGTGTGCCTCTGACTCCCACTGGGGCCCTCTGCCATGTCTGCGTGCACCCCCTGCCAGAGGCGTGCTGCATGGGAGGTGTGCCCCTTCTGCCGTGGGCTGGGGTGCCAGTCCCTGCTGGCCTCTCCTCCCCCGGGGTCTGCAGTCTTCCCCCTGACCTTGCCCACCCTTTCTTCCACCTGCAGCTGTGCCCCTGGTGTGGGCCCAGAGGGAGGTGCGCTGTGGAGCCCCTGGCTTTGCCGCTCCATCCTGCTTCCTGAAGCCCTGCTTGGCCTCCTCTCCCCTTCCCTGACCCCTTAGCCTCTTGGTCTGGGTTTGGCTTTTTGCCACACTGTGCTGTTCTCCTTCCACCAAGACCGCGCTCCTGATGGAGGCCCGAGGCGAGACTCCTGGGGTCAGCGGGGGCAGGACTCTGTGTCCTAGGTTCCCTGATGATGGGGAAGGTCTGCCTGTGGGAGGGCTGGGGTGGGACTGAAGTCCCCATGAGGGAACACTAAATCCCGACAGACTGTAGAGTCTGGATGAGAGTCTGGATGGCTTCCTGGAGGAGGAGGCAACAGGTGACAAAAACAGCTAATGCAGTTTCAGGGACCGCTGATGCCCAGATTGCACTCTGTGCCTGTTCTGGGACCACAGAGATGGCCCTGCTGGAAGGGGACACTGGCACTGTCCCCAGTTCACAGATGAGGAGAACAAGGTTTCCAGAGCCCTGGAATGGGTCCCGTGTTGGGGCAGAGGGCAGTAACAAGAAGCTGGCGTTTGGACCGAGGCCCCTGGCCACAGAGCCACCCTTTCTGTGTGATACTGTCCTGAGCCCCTGTGCCTCTCCTAGCCAGCTCTCGTGCCCAGGTCCCCCCGAGGCCTCAGACAAGCCTGTCCCCCAGCACACCTGCCCTCGTCCCTGTTGGAGTATGGTTCTCCAGATCCTGCGGGTGGGCAGGCAGCTCCCCTCCCGTGCGCCCTGGCGCTGGGCCACCGGCACCCAGCCCAGAGGAGGCCCTCCTGTGGGTGAGCCGCCACCACCTCGAGCAGGGCCCTGGGGATGCCTGTCCTGCCTTCCACCCCAGTGCCCATGGCTGACGTTACCGGCAGCTTCTGGGCTCTGTCCACCTGGCCCAGACCCACCTCCGCACCGACGAGCCCAGTGCCCCAGCCCCGCTGTGCGTCCTGGTGATGCTCGGTGTCCAGCTCCCACGGGAGTCTGCGACAGTGGTTCCAAGACCTTCCAAGGGGAGCAGCCCGGGGCCGCTGCCGTGGTGGTCTTTCTCTCTGAGCCATTTTGTCCAGGAAGACCAGTGTCCCCATGCTCTGAGAGAAGCAGTCATCTGTCGCTTACAGGATGTGGAGCAGAAGGGCTCCCCTGCTCCCCCTCCACAGCCCCGCACATCCCCTGGGCTTCCCACCTCTGCCCACAGAGGCTCCCCTGCTCCCCTGCACACTGGAGCTCGCCTTTCCTCCCCCTCCTCATCCTCTTGCATGCCCCTGGCCTGTCCCTGAGCTCCCATCCTTGGTATGTCCCTCTGGGGGTGGGGAGGTCCAGTTTGAGGTTTTCAAACTTCTGCTTTGCAATGGGGAATTCAGTGCATTTTGACAAAGGAGCCGGTGTGGCTGAATGAGGTCTGGAGTTCTGGAACTCCACGCGCCCGTCACCTCACCGCTCACAGAGAGAGTCTGGGGGGGGTTTCCCAAAGAGAGGACAGTTGGCTCTTTGGACGTTAGCCACTGTTATAAGATGTGTCCCCACCCCAACCTTCTTGGTGAAAGCTCTAGAATCCCGAAGGTGTTTTTAGAAGGAATTGTGTTCGGGGAACCCAGACTCAGTGTGAAGGAGTCCAGCATTGCCTGGCAGGCCCACCAGAAACCCAAGCTGCCCCATGGATTCTGCAGCTCACCTGAGCCCGAGCAGCTCCGGGAAACGTGCCACTGGGCCAGACACCTGTCATCACGTCCCCACGCTGGCTCGGTGGGAAGTCACGGGATCAGAGGGGCGGGGGCTCTTACGAGGCTGCTCTTCCCACCTCGCGGGGACAAAGAACCTAAAGCCCAGAGTGCCCCCAGGCCCCGCTGAGACTGTGTCCACTTCTGGGTGACAGGTGGGGAGCCCTGACAAGTGTCCTGGTGCTCGAGCCTTCTCTTTTCCCAGCCCCTTCCGTGCAGGTCAGACAGCTGCTGTCCCGCCTGCTTGCTGGTCCTGTGTCCAAGCTGTGCCCCTTCCCAGAGCACCTTTGCCCCCGACTCCCCACCTTTCCTTAAAGACGCGTACGGTTCTTCCACTGGTTTCCCTTACACTCTCCCCCCGCCCCCCGGGGCCTCAGTCATCCCCATTCCTTTCTTCGATCAGAGTAGTGGCTCGTTTCACAGAAATCGGGGTGCACGGTTTGTCCCCTGGGCTGGATGGGGCACTCTGGACCCCAGGCTCTGGGCCCTCCCTGCCCCGGCACCCGTGCTCCCTGTTCTGGAACCCTGGGTTTTGCTGGATGGCCACACCCTGGGTACTTAGTAAGGAAGGATGGGACAAGCAGAAGCCCCTGCCCTGAAACTCCAGTGGGCGGCAGTGTCACCAACGTCTGGCTACCCCCAGATGCCAGAACGTCCTTAACCTTCCCAGCGAGAGTGCTGGGACATGTTTGAGCCCCGCTATGACCCCTCCCCTATGTCTCTGAACCGCAGCAGGCCCCCTCACGAGGCCTGGGTTAGGCCAGTGTCCCGAAACCAGGAGGCAGCGTCCCTACCTGGCGTCCGGCCGAGGACCCCGTTAGCTCTCGGGGAGCCTGGCCCTTAGGGAAGGGCACGCACTCCAAGGAGTTCTGGTCTTCGTTGCATAGAGTGACAGCAGCAAGCAGAGTCCGGAAATAGCTGTAAAAATCTTAATTTTCGTTAACACACCAGGGCAGCTGGGTCGTAGAACGTCAGAATAAAGCTTTTAGCCGAGTGGCGGGAGGACCCGAGTCCCTGTCTCCCAGCCTGGTGTCTCTCCCGGTCTCACCAGCCCCTCTAGACGTGAGCCACAGCTGCATTCAGGGCTCTGGGTTGGTGAGGGCTGAGCCCAGAGGGACGTCGGCCTTCCCTCCCAAAGGCTTCCTGCGACTCGAGTGTCTGAGCCCCGTCAGTGAGCTACGCGCTGGGACGGCGTCGCGGGTGGCACTCGGCTGAATGCAGCAAAGGTTTCTATTCTGGTTTCCAATGAGCATAAGTGGAAAGACTTTGCAGAGGGTTTTAGTCAGAGAAAGAAGGATTCGTACACATGTGCGCGCCAGTGCTGCCGATTTTAGCCAAGCCGGAAGGGACCCATTGAGGCGCTAGTGAAGCCGCAGCGGGAGAAGGAAGTGAGGCAGGAGAGGATGAAACCCTCTGGTCCAGGCTCGCCGGGGGATGAGGCTCAGGTCCTCCCCAGCTGGGTCCAGGCACAACACCTAGACACGGATAGACACTCTTGTCCCTGAGGCCACTGGCTGACCGGCAAGGCCACCAAGAAGGGGGCATCTCTAGGAAAAGCACAGGAAAGAGCCCCAGGCCCTGGGGAGGTCTATCGGGGTCTCCTGAGGTGAAGCTGGGGAGGCGATGGAGGGCAAAGCTCGTGACCCAAAGGGGCAGCATCCTGCCAGAGCTGGGGCAAGGAGCCCAGACCCTGCCCTGCAGAGCAGGGCCACGCGGCCACCCGCAGCCGGCGGGAGGGAGCAGAAGGCTCCCTCGGCATCTCGGCAGCTTACCCTGGCTCACGGCCTGCTCGCTGGTGTGAGGTCGGGGTTCAGGCACAGGTGTCCTGCCTCTGCCCCGTGCGTCCCGTCCTCTGCCTTCGCGTCCGGCCGTCCAGCTAACGGAAGACCGATTTGACGGGGATGTGCTCCACGGGGAAACATTCTAAGAACACCACATTTTGCTCCTTTTGTTAGGAATCACCAGTATCTTCTTCAGTGCGCGGTACAGAAATTGAAATATTGCCGAGGAGGAGATAAGCTTGTGCGGTTGGGGGCAGGCACGCGGGGTTTGGTCACTTCCCGCCGGGGGCCACGCTGGCTCCAGCTGTTAGGATCCCGCTGGGTTCTGAACCGCTCACCCTTCCGGACTTGTAGACAGACGACCTTCCTTCTTGCACCAAGAGCTGCTACCGGGACGGGGGAGGGCCCGAGTCCTTCTGGGTTTCTCCAAGGCCTGGGTGACGAGGGCCTTGGTCAGTGTCTAGTCACACTCAGCTAAGAGGCAGTCAGGGCGTGAGGGTGGCCACCAGAACAGGTGACCCGCCTCCAGACGTGGCCCTCGCCGGTTTGTCTCAGATGCCCCCGCGGTCACGCAGACCTGGGCCTGGCTGTGGCTGGAAACAAGGTCACGGGTGAACCGCCTGGCAGCCTGGCGCGGGGCGGGCATCCTGTGGATGGTGAGCGAGACCTCCAGGCACATGCACTCCTCCTTCCGCCAAAAGCAAGCTTCGTGTTGAAGCCGCGCCAACCTGCGCCCCGCGGACCGTGCCACCTCTCTGCTGGCCAGCCCGTGTCGCGAGGACCCTGTGCGAGCACGCTGGCGCAGGCTGCGGTGCTGGGAGCTACCCCGTTCTGTCTTCTCCCGGGGTCGCCATGTGGAATCCGAATCCCATGGATACTGATGAACAGCGGCAGAGCCGTTCATGAGCTGGCGGAGGCGGGGAAATCAGGGGCGTCTCTCCATTGGGTTTGCTCCTTTACAGAAAGCGAGGCTGCTGGAGGCTCTGCCCTCCGCCTGGAGAGGAGAGATGTCCCAGGCAGCCCTGCCCGGTGGCTCTCGGGGACCAGCCACGGATGCTGGCAGCCCCTGCCACCTGCCCCGAGCCGCTGGCTGAAGGGCTGGGGACCCTGTCCGCCTCTGGCCTTGAACCCTGCTTGTCCGCCTCCGTGTTTTGCCCCCATTAGGAGTGGCTCCCGCCATTACGTCCTCCTGTCTCTGAGCAGACACCGTCCCCGGGAGCCTTGTGTCAGCTGTTGGCACGCGTTCCTCCTTCTGGTGTTCACCACTTTTGTCAGAGAATGTGAACGCATTCGAGGCAAATTTTATCAAACTCATTTAAAAGTAAAGCTCGTGGCTTCATGTCTCAGAATAGTGGCTGACGGGTGGGATGCCGCCGTTGCCATGGCAACCGCTCTTTGTCTGGGGAGCCGGGCATTCTCCTCTAAAGTGGGTCGGTCCAGACTGTGGTTTCACCTGACTCGGGGCTCCCCATTCAGTGGACGTGGGGGTGGTCCCGCTTCTCTCCTTTCTGTGGGCACCGGTGACCCCCTCCAGCCTCCCTAACGGCTTGGGCTGAACGAGGTGTATGGAATTAAGGCATATGCAGAGGGGATCAGCAATGGGCTTGTGCCCACCCTGCCCCGAGGAACGGGGTCTCCAGGGTCTCATGGGCTCCTCCTCTTCGGTAAACCAGGAGATCCCACGCTCTTTGCCAGCTCCAGGCGTGGCCCCAGCTGTCAGCACCAAGCAGCCCCGTGACCGTTAGCAGGCATGAGGTGACAGTTGCTACCAGCCCACCTTTCGCTGGCCAAACTGGGAATGGGAGGGGTCATCCACAGGTGTCGGGGTTTGGAGGGGACTCACCCAAGAGTTGTCAACATGGCTCGGGGACAGGTCACCGTTCCTCGTGGCTTGTGGCCCCATGCACCGTGGTCGTGGTCTGTGGAGGGCACCACGTGGGCAGGTGTCTCTCCTCTCTCCGTGCAGCCATGTGGCATGCGGTACCCTGCCTGCATTCCAGGAAGGACCCTGGTCCCCTCTCCTCCTCCACATGCCCCCCACAGCCTCTCCCATGTCCTTCCTCACCACACTCATGTTTGTTCTCCCCTCCCCCCTCTGTGCCCGTCCCCGCCACAAACTGTCACAGCACGCGGAGCCCATCAGCTGACCTGACGGCCCGCAGAGAGATGCGGGATCCATACCCTCGATTCGAAAAAGGATTTCAAAAGCAAAAGCTTTTTCATAATTCATGGGCCGTCAGACGTTACCTGAACCAGTTTGAATCTATGTATAGTCTTTATTTATCCTACCTAGTGCGATCAAGCCCATGTCCCCTGCAGGGATCCTCCTGGGACTGGTTACCGGACCCTGCGGGGCCCGCCAACCGCGTGAGGCCCCACAGGCCCCACAGCCCTGCCCCGTGTTCCCGCCGCAAGTCCAGGCCCCTCGAAAGCACCGGCACAGCCCCGGCCCCCTGGCTTTCCGAGATGGTGCCGGGCTCTGCGTTAGTTCAGTGAACGAGAGGGTTCGCCCTCTGAAAATAAGCCCGGGCCCGCCTCTTCGGTGTTGCAAAGTCTCCTTTCAGGATGGTGTTGCCGTGCCGGAGGGAAGCGTCTTTGCGGTAAACCGTAATGGGAATCTTACCCAGAATCGCAGGTGCCCCCAGAGCACCTCCCAGCCAAGCTCAGGCAAGGACTTACCTCTCCTCCGGCACGTCCCAGCCCTCTCCTGCCCCCACGGTACCCCGGTGCCCGCTCAACACCGCAGGCCCCGGGAGTGGCTGGAGTGGCCCGGCTTTGCCATCTTCGGGGCTTCTCTTCTGAGCAGGCACGCCCTCGTATTTACTCCTCCATCCCCGTGCCCGTCTCTTCCCGCCTGACTAGCCCAGCAAGCGTGTTGGGGGCTCGGCGGGGTGAGGCTGGGGGGCACAGGGGTGCGGCTGCCGGGTCTCACCGCCTTCATGAGAGACAGACACGGACTCAGTGTGAGAAGGGCGCCCCTGGAGAGTCGGAGTGTGGCATCTCAGCAAGGGGCGGCTGCCCAGGGGCCTGCTGTGTCCTTGTGCTGCTCCCTGTCCCACCTCCTCCTCCACACCCCTGCTTGCAGAACTCTCCCCTCATCCCTGCTTGAGCCTTGGACCCCAGACCCACCTCCCCCCTCAAGGAAGGCCTCTGCTCCCAAGCACGTGTCGAGCCCCGGGGCAGGGCCGGTGGGACGCCCACAAGGAACCCCGCATCCTGCGGCCTGGCTGGACGGCGAGGTGGCGAAAGCCAGCCGGGCTGGGCCAGAGCTCCGTCTTCACAGCGCACTGACCCTGTCCGGGGTGAGCCACCTGACCTCGGCAGCCCGATGGGGGCGGATAACCGCAGGCCAGTGCTTCCCCTGCCCCCCAACCTGCGGGCACGGGTCCCAGGCATTCCTGCTGGTCTGGAGGCCGGGACGAGGCTGTGGGGTTCCGCAGCGTGTGGATCAGCTTGGGCTGCCATCCCACACACTTAGGAGTCCTGGGCCTCCTTTGCTTGTTGCTTGGGCAGACTTAAACCACAGGCGTTTATTCTCTGTGTGGTCCTAGAGGCCAAAGCCTGGGATGTAGGCGTGGGCAGGGCGAGTTCCTCCCCCTGTGTCCTCACAGGGCCATCCCTCCGTGCGTATCTGTGTCCTGATGTCCTCTTCTTGTAAAGACCCCAGTCACAGGGGATCAGGGTCCCCCCGGTGACCTCATGTTACCTTAATCACCTCCATAAACGCCCCGTCTCCCAATATGGCCACAGTGGTAGCTTCTGGGGATTAGGGCTTCAACGGATAAACTGCAGGGGGACACAGTTCAGCCAGTAACACTTGATACCCGCCTGGCCTTGGCCTCTGCCTTTGGGAGGCCCCCACCCCGGCTGACAGTCCCTGGACGCCGGCCCCTGGGATCCAAGCCAGGCAGCTCTGTGGAAGGGCCCGCTAAGGACACTTCCTGCCTCAGGACCCCCAACCTGATGTGATGACCCAGAGCTGGCACAGGTCATTGCTGTGAGGTTTCCCTTTTCCTCCACCCACACAACCAGGGGTGGGCACAGCACGCAGCTCACCACATAGGCTCCGTGCACGGACCCTGGAGCTCGTTTTCTCAGTTTGCATCTTGGCTCTCTCGTTTATGGGCTGTGTGACTCTAGACACATTATTTAACCTCTCTGTGCTGTAGTTGCCTTCTTTGGGATAAACGTCAGTCTTTCGGTTGGTTGTGGCTGTGGTGAGGATTAGCTGCCTTGCTTGATGCCGTGGTGCTGGAGGGATTCGATGTTCGAGCTTTATCCCTGCTTCACAGATGGAGAAACCGAGTTTGGGGAGTTACATGACTTGGCTGAGTTATCGTAGAGGGTGCAGGGTGGGGGCCCAGGTTTGTCCATGAGCAGAGCGTAAGGCCGCAGGTCATGCGTGCACGTCGTCCCGACCCCGAGCAGGTGGGGTCCTCCCGTGAGCCCCGCCCGCCCCGAGCTCCCCCCGCCTTTCCCCCACCCCGGGCCACTCACCTGCAAGGCCTCGGCCAGTCCCTTGAAAGTGAAAAACCAGTCCTCACGGGGGAGGGAGAGCTCCTCCTGTTCGGCTTCCTCTTGGTGTCACTGGTGAGGTTACCAGACGCAAGGGAGTGGACACGGCCTGGGTGGTCCTGGGGCGCACTCGGGGGGGCTGGCTGCTTTCTACTCAGCCGATCGCCCCGAAGAGACACGGATCGGGTTCCAGGGAGGCAGCGGTGGCTGGTGGAACTCAGAGCTCACAAACCCACGGGTGCGGGAAACCCAGACGGATGACCAGTCGTCTAACCCCTGAAGCCCGCCGGCTGGGTCCCTGGGGCGCTGGTGCTCTGCCCTCGGTGCCCCTCCCGGGAGATGTCACGGAGGTGTAGGCGATGAGGTCTGAGCTGCAGAATGTCGTCACAGAATAGTGACCAGCTGCTGAGCGGACGTCAGCCGTGGGTGTCCGGCTGGCCCTGTGCTGGGTGGCCCGGACCGTCCTCCAAGAGGCCGCGGGCGGCATTTATGAGCCATGGGCCATGAATGAGCAGCCTGGGTGGCTGTGTGTGCCGCTCCGGCCTCCGCTGGCCTGCTTGTGTCCCTCCTGCAGCTCATGGCCGCCCTCCTGTTCCTCTGCGGCTGGAATCCTGGCCCAGTGCCCAGAACCTGCTCTCAGCTCTGCCCCCATCGTCGAGCCCCACCCCCTCCCCCAGCGTTCTCCACCTGTTCTGGATTCTTCCCAGAAAGCATGTCCCTGCGCTCTGCCCCTCCCCCTCCTTGGGTCCCTTCCTTGTCCGGGCAGCACTGACTGGGGCACTGACTAGGGCCTGACATCAGCCACCATGTCTTCTGCAGGGTCTGGGAGCATCCAGGTGGGGAACCCCTTCCCCGTGGCCCGAACCTCCCGTCAAGCACACGTGTTCGGGTTCAGGTCCCTCGGGGCCACACACTCCCGCTTCCTCTCAGGGGGTCCCAGAGGCCATTACTCATGTGGCCTCTGGCTTCCCGGAGAGCCAGCTCCCAGTGCCTGCATCTCTGGGAGGAGCCAGGGCAAGGGCATGCAAGGGAACCCCAGCAAGGCCACCAACAGGCCCGTCTCCCCAACCTAGAGATGACCCCAGGCTGTCCTCCCACAGCGCCTCTTCCTCAGGGCGGGGGGCCCATCGCCTGCATGGTCATCCCCCTGTGCAGCAGGAGGCCGCTGTCCCTGGGACCATCTCTGAGAAGGTTTCCCTGGGGACGTGCCATGAGGTCCCCAAGGGTCAGCGCTGCCCGCTGGAGCGCGAGTCCCCGGCTGTGCAGGTGTGTTGGCCTCCCCGGCAGCACGGAACTCAGCCCTCGCCCTGTGAGCGAGTTTCTGGCATGGGGCAGAGGCACAGGCTGCCCGGTTGGGGCTGGCCGTCCCCGCGGAAGGTAAAGAGGACGTGAGGTGGAGGTGGATGGGATGGACAGTGTGGGGCCTCGTGCCTCGCCACGTTGGCCCAGAGTGCCGAGCCCGGCTGCTGGGAGGAGCCTGGGGGCTCCGTTCTCCCCTCCCCGGGGGCATGCTGTCCCTTGAGCGGGAGCTGTGCGCCCAGTCGTGCCCGGCGGCCGGGCTCACACTCCGCCAGCGAGACACAGAAAATCTCCGGCAGAAACAGGTCTTTAGTAACAGCCACATTTTCCCATTTGTTTGTGGCCTTGTTTGTCTCCGGCTCCTTGCAGGAAAGACAAGTCATTCTTGTTGAAACGCCACTTGTGACCTTGTGGTCCCCCGGTGCTTGCAGCGCCCTCCCCCCACACCCCTGCCCCCGCATGGCCGCTGCGCCCCCCGATCTGTGGGGCAGCGGCGGACCTGGGTGCGTGCACTGCTGGCGAGTACAGCAAGGTGCCATTGGGGAAATCAGCAGACGGGACGCTGCCACTCGCTTCGTAGCCAAACACGACTTCCTGAATGGCTCCTCGGTCCGGTGCCTGCCTTGGTCCCGCCGCGAGTCTGGCGGCTCTGTGGCAGCCTCCGCCTTGGAACGCAAATGACACAGTTCCCAAACTGAGGGCTGGGGCTCCTGCCTGCCTCCTCCGTGTCTCCGCTCCTCCAAAGCCTTCTCTCCCCACCTGGTGCCAGAAGGAAGCCACGGGATGTATTCCCAGGTTGTCTTCTGCTCCTGCTTTCCAGTTATCAGGAAGCAATGGCTCTGCTGTCTGGGGTCAGTGCCAGGGTTTCGCCAGGACGGTGTAGACCCAAGGCATCCGGTGCCCAGATCGCTCCCTGGTGATGTGTGCAGGAGAGGCGAATCCGGGAGACAGGGCCACCCCAGGCCCTTCGACAGGCCCAAGGATTTGTGTCGAGCGTGCCTACAGCTGTAGGAGCCCAGGGACTGTGGGGAACCCGCCTCCCGCACCCCTGAAACCGCAGAGACAGAGCCGAGGTGAAGCAGCTACTGCTGGGGGAGCCGTGCTGAGTCGGGGCCCATGGATCCTTGGGGGCAGGGTGGCACCTGGCCCGGGACAGCTGCTCAGGTTCTGTGAATGAATGAGCAAGGGAGTGAGCCTCGGCGCACTCTGGGGCTTGTTGGGAGAGACTGTGACCCGGGTCTGAGCTGGAAGAAAATCCCTTCTCGTCCAGCTGCGTTGGGAGGCTGTGCCGGCCGTCTCCAAGGGGCTTGAGGGCACACCGAAGGATGCGTCCTGTCCACCCACCCTGGTGTCCCCGCCTGTGGCTCAGGCAGGCAGAGCTGTGGGGGAGCAATAAGCCCCCCCAGGGAGTGGGTGGCCGGCTAGGGACAGGATGGGGCTCGGCGGGTCATTCAGGAGTGCCCCGAGTTCCACAAGCAGTGAAGCTGAGTGGAAGAGGGGATCAGGAGGAGAGGAAGCCACGGGCTTTCTGCTCCAGCAGTTCCAGCCACGGTCTCTGCGTGCACAGCTCCCCGTGTGGCTGGGATGTCCTCTTTTTCAGTGGGATTTTAGTTGTCTTACTGCTTACTTTTTTTGGTATGATAAAGTAGCAAATGAATTGTAACGCATTTATTCACTTCTGTTTATTGTATTTAATACTAGTCCTTTCCATTGCGTTCGTTTAAATTATTTTAATAGGTTATTCTCACCGAAATTAAAAAGCAAAACACTTGCAGATGAGTGACCCGGGGCACTTGCTCCATTGTTAGAGGAAACACGTGGACGGCGGAAGCTGCTGGGGGTAGAAATGCCAGACTTTGGGAAAGGTGGGGCTCCCACTCCAGACTCACCTTTGCTGGGGGG
>ML110909.1:3751-44434 GCA_003697995.1 Taxidea taxus jeffersonii | reverse complement strand
CATCAGAAGAAAGCTGGGGTGGCAATCCTTATATCAGATCAATTAGATTTTAAGCCAAAGACTATAATAAGAGATGAGGAAGGACACTTCATCATACTCAAAGGGTCTGTCCAACAAGAAGATCTAACAATTTTAAATATCTATGCCCCTAACATGGGAGCAGCCAACTATATAAACCAATTAATAACAAAATCAAAGAAACACATTGACAAGAATACAATAATAGTTGGAGACTTTAACACACCCCTCACTGAAATGGACAGATCATCCAAGCAAAAGATCAACAAGGAAATAAAAGTCTTAAATGACACACTGGACGAGATGGACATCACAGATATATTCAGAACATTCTACCCTAAACCAACAGAATACACGTTCTTCTCTAGCGCCCATGGAACATTCTCCAGAATAGATCACATCCTGGGTCATAAATCAGGTCTCAACAGGTATCAAAAGATTGGGATCATTCCCTGCATATTTTCAGACCACAATGCTCTGAAGCTAGAACTCAATCACAAGAGGAAATTTGGAAAGAGCACAAATACATGGAGACTCAACAGCATCCTTCTAAAAAATGAATGGGTCAACCAGGAAATTAAAGAAGAATTGAAAAAAACCATGGAAACAAAGGATAATGAAAACACAATGGTCCAAAATCTGTGGGACACAGCAAAGGCAGTCCTGAGAGGAAAATATATAACGGTACAAGCCTATCTCAAGAAACAGGAAAGGTCTCAAATACACAACCTAACCCTACACCTTAAGGAACTCGAGGGAGAACAACAAAGAAAGCCTAAACCCAGCAGGAGAAGAGAAATAATAAAGATCAAAGCAGAAATCAATGAAATAGAAACCAAAAAAACAATAGAACAAATCAATGAAACTATGGCTGGTTCTTTGAAAGAATTAATAAGATTGATAAACCCCTGGCCGGATTTATCCAAAAGAAAAGAGAAAGGACCCAAATAAATAAAATCATGAATGAAAGAGGAGAGATCACAACCAACACCAAAGAAATACAAACAATCATAAGAACATATTATGAACAACTCTATGCCAACAAATGCGACAATCTGGAAGAAATGGATGGTTTCCTAGAGATAAACTGCCAAAACTGAACCAGGAAGAAATAGAAAACCTGAATAGGCCCATAACTAGTAAGGAGATTGAAACAGTCATCAAAAATCTCCAAACAAACAAAAGCCCAGGGCCAGATGGCTTCCCAGGGGAATTCCACCAAACATTTAAAGAAGAATTAATTCCTATTCTCCTGAAACTGTTCCAAAATATAGAAATGGAAGGAAAACTTCCAAACTCATTTTATGAGGCCAGCATCACCTTGATCCCCAAACCAGACAAGGATCCCATCAAAAAAGAGAATTACAGACCAATATCCTTGATGAACACAGATGCGGAAATTCTCAGCAAAATGTTAACCAATAGGATCCAACAGTACATTAAAAGGATTATTCACCATGACCAAGTGGGATTTATTCCAGGGCAGCAGGGTTGGTTCAACATCCGCACATCAATCAATGTGATAGAGTACATTAACAAAAGAAAGAACAAGAACCATATGATACTCTCAATAGATGCTGAAAAAGCATTTGACAAAGTGCAACATCCCTTCCTAATCAAAACTCTTCAAAGTGTAGGGATAGAAGGCACATACCTCAATATTATCAAAGCCATCTATGAAAAACCCACGGCAAGTATCATTCTCAATGGAGAAAAACTGAGAGCTTTTCCGTTAAGGTCAGGAACACGGCAGGGATGTCCGCTATCACCACTGCTATTCAACATAGTACTAGAAGTCCTAGCCTCAGCAATCAGACAACAAAAAGAAATTAAAGGCATCCAAATAGGCAAAGAAGAAGTCAAACTATCGCTCTTTGCAGATGATATGATACTATATGTGGAAAACCCAAAAGGCTCCACTCCAAAACTTCTAGAGCTTATACAGGAATTCAGTAAAGTGTCAGGATATAAAATCAATGCACAGAAATCAGTTGCATTTCTTTACACCAACAACAAGACAGAAGAAAGAGAAATTAAGGAGTCAATCCCATTTACAATTACACCCAAAACCATAAGATACCTAGGAATAAACCTAACCAAAGAGGCAAGGAATCTATACTCAGAGAACTATAAAGTACTCATGACAGAAATTGAGGAAGACACAAAGAAATGAAAAAATGTTCCATGCTTATGGATTTGAAGAATAAATATTGTGAAAATGTCTATGCTACCTAAAGCTATCTACACATTTAATGCAATGCCTATCAAAATTCCATCCAATTTTTTCAAAGAAATGGAACAAATAATCCTAAAATTTATATGGAACCAGAAAAGACCTCGAATAGCCAAAGGAATATTGAAAAAGAAAACCAAAGTTGGTGGCATCACCATTCCAGACTTCAAGCTCTACTACAAAGCTGTCATCATTAAGACAGTATGGTACTGGCACAAAAACAGACACATAGATCAATGGAACAGAATAGAGAGCCCAGAAATAGACCCTCAACTCTATGGTCAACTAATCTTCGACAAAGCAGGAAAGAACATCCAATGGAAAAAGGATAGCCTCTTCAACAAATGGTGTTGGGAAAATTGGACAGCCACATGCAGAAAAATGAAATTGGACCATTTCCTTACACCACACACGAAAATAGACTCAAAATGGATGAAGGACCTCAACGTGAGAAAGGAATCCATCAAAATCCTTGAGGAGAACACAGGCAGCAACCTCTTTGACCTCAGCCACAGCAACTTCTTCCTAGGAACAACGCCAAAGGCAAGGGAAGCAAGGGAAAAAATGAACTATTCGGACTACATCAAGATCAAAAGCTTTTGCACAGCAAAGGAAACAGTCAACAAAACCAAAAGACAACTTACAGAGTGGGAAAAGATATTTGCAAACGACATATCAGATAAAGGGCTAGTATCCAAAATCTACAAAGAGCTTAGCAAACTCAACACCCAAAGAACAAATAATCCAATCAAGAAATGGGCAGAGGACATGAACAGACATTTCTGCAAAGAAGACACCCAGATGGCCAACAGACACATGAAAAAGTGCTCCACATCACTGGGCATCAGGGAAATACAAATCAAAACCACAATGAGATACCACCTCACACCAGTCAAAATGGCTAAAATGAACAAGTCAGGAAATGACAGATGCTGGCGAGGATGTGGAGAAAGGGGAACCCTCTTACACTGTTGGTGGGAATGCAAGCTGGTGCAACCACTCTGGAAAACAGCATGGAGGTTCCTCAAAAAGTTGAAAATAGAGCTACCTTATGACCCAGCAATTGCACTACTGGGTATTTACCCTAAAGATACAAACGTAGTGATCCGAAGGTGCACGTGTACCCGAATGTTTATAGCAGCAATGTCCACAATAGCCAAGTTATGGAAAGAACCTAGATGTCCATCAACAGATAAATGGATAAAGAAGAGGTGGTATATATATACAATGGAATACTATGCAGCCATCAAAAGAAATGAAATCTTACCATTTGCGACGACATGGATGGAACTAGAGCGTATTATGCTTAGTGAAATAAGTCAACTGGAGAAAGACAACTATCACATGATCTCCCTGATATGAGGAAGTGGAGATGCAATGGGGGTGGGAGTTAAGATGGTAGGAAAAGTAAAAATGAAACAAGATGGGATTGGGAGGGAGACAAACCAAACGAGACTCTTAATGTCATAAAACAAACTGAGGGGGTGGGGGGGAGAGGGGTTGGGAGAGGGTGGTGGGGTTACATTATATGTTTAAATAAAGCTTAAATAATAAAAAAAATATTTGTGTATATACTATATAGCATATATAGTATATATGTGTATATAATATATATAAAGTGTGTAAATACAATGCATGTTTATATATCCATAACAAATATATAAAGTATATATAAAGTGTATATATATAGTACATAGACACATATACACATACATATGCATGTTATAACATGTATATATATATATGTATATAGCACATACATACACACACTGTGTATACACAAACTATGTATAGAAGTGTCTGCACTCCAATGAAGATATTTATATTAGCTTCTGATCTCAATTCCTTGGATATATACTCAAAAGTGGGATTGTTAAATCATATGGTATGTTTGCTTTTAACATTCTGAGGAAACTTCATAGTGGTCTCCATAATGGCTGCACCAATTTGTATTCCCACCAACATTGCACAGGGTTACCCTTTCTTCCACACCCTCAATAGCACATTATTTCTTGTCTTTTTTTTTTTTTTTTGATAGACAGTGATCACAAGTAGGCAGAGAGGCAGAGAGAGAGGAGGAAGCAGGCTGTCCGCAGAGCAGAGAGCCCGATGCGGGGCTCGATCCCATGACCCTGGGATCATGACCTGAGCCGAAGGCAGCGGCTTTAACCCACTGAGCCACCCAGGTGCCCCTATTTCTTGTCTTTTTGATGTAACCCATTCTGACAGTTAAGAGGTGAATAATTCTTCTTTAAATATTTGGTAGAATTCACCAGTGAAACCAACTGATTCTGAGCTTTCCTCTTTTGGATTTGACTACTGATTCCTTCTCCTTACACATTACTTTTTGTTTACATTTTCTATTTTCTAATAATTCATTCTTTGTAGGTTGTATGCTCCTCATGTTTTAATGATTTCTTTTGGGTTATCCAATTGTTGGTATATAATTGTTCCTAGTAGTCTCTCATGATCTTTTGTATTTCTGTGGTATCAGTTGTAACGTCACCTCTTTCTTTGCTGATTTTATTTCAGTTCTCACTTTGTTTCTAATTAGTCTAGCTAAATATTTGTCAATTTTGTTTATCTTTTCAAAAATTTTTAGTTTTGTTGACCTTTTATATTGTATTTCCAGTCTCTATTTCAGGTATTTGTGCTCCAATCTTTCTTATAAATTTTCTTCTGCTAATGTTGGTCTAGTTTGTTCCTTTTTTTTGTTCCTTCTTGTGTAAAGTGAGGTTGTTTTTTTTTTTTTTGAGATCTTTCTTATATCTTATTGTAAGTGTCTGTTACTAAAAACTTCCCTCTTAGAACTGTTTTGAACTGTTTTTGCCTTATTCTATATGTTTGATATGTTGTGTTTTCATTTTCATTACTTGAGAAGAATATGTATTCTGCTTTTGTTGGATGAAATGTTCTTTATATGTCTGTTCCATTTAATCTAAAGTATGGCTCAAGTCCAAGGTTTCCTTGTTCCCATTCTCTATCTGGATGATTTATCCATTGCTGAAAGTGGAGTACCAAAGTCTGCTATTATTATTGTTGTCTATTTCTCCTTTCATATCTGATATTATTTGCTTAGTATATGTAGTTTCTCCAATGTTCAGTATGTATCTACTTATGATTATTGTATCTTTTTGATGAATTGACCTCTTATCATCATATAATGACTATATATCCTATTATCATTTTGGTTTAAAGTGTGTTTTATATAAACTTTTATATAAGTATAGCCACCCCTGCTTTCTTTTAGTTTCAACTTGCTTGGAATATCTACTGCCATTCTTAAACTTTGAGTCTCTATGTCTCTGAAAAACTGAAGGGAGTCTCTTGTAGCCAGCATCTAGTTGTTTTCTTTTTTTTTTTTTTCTTGCTTTCTTTCTTTCTTCTTCTTTTTTTTTAATCTATCAAGCCACTCTTTACCTTTTGTATGGAGAATTCAATTCATTAACATTTAAAATAATGATCGATAATTATAATTATTGGCCTCAACACACACACACTCTTGTGTATATATAATATGACATATATATCATATCAGTCCATTTTACACTAACAGTTTTATATTTTATACTAACATATATCAGTCCATTTCATGCTAACAATTTAACTTTTATTGCACAGAAAGCTCTGTGCTTCCCCTCTTATTTTTGATGTCACCATGCATCTTTTAATAGTGTGAATCCATTAACAAATCGTAGAAACTATAGCTATTTTTAATACTTTTGAACTTTAATGTTTATATCAGGATTAAGTAGTTAACACATCAGAATAGCATAGTATTGGTCCATTTCTAAATTTGAGTATATGATAACCTTCACTAGTGTGTTGTATATTTTCATGTAATTAACTAGCACACTTTTGTTTCAGCTTGAATAATTCCCTTTCAGCAGTCCATGTAGGACAGGTTTAGTGATGTTGAATTCCTTCAACTTTTGTTTACTAAGGAAAGTCTTTATTTTGCCTTCAGTTTTGAAGGACAACTTTGTAGGATAAAGTGTGCTCAGTCAGTGGTTTCTTTATTTTAACAGTTTGATTATATCATCTCATTTTCTCCTGGCCTATAAGGTCTCTGCTGAAAAATCCATTGATAGCCTTATAGGGGTTCACTTCTATGAAAGAGGTATTTTTTGTTGTTGTTGTTTGTTTGTTTTTGTTTTTTTTTCCTTTCTCTTGCTGCTTTTAAAGTTCTTTACCTTTTGTTTTAAGCAAGCTTTTTTTTAATGTGTTTAGATAAAGATTACATTGGATTGGAATTTTAAGGTAACCCACTAGCTTCATAACTTTCCAAATCTCTCTCAGGTTTGGAAAGTCCTTGGCCATTGTTATTTTTTTTAAAGTATTTATTTATTTATTCAGGTTTTATTTTATTTATTTATTTTTTTAAAAGATTTTTATTTATTTACTTGACAGACAGAGATCATAAGTAGGCAGAGAGGCAGGCAGAGAGAGGGGGGAGGCAGGCTCCCTGCTGAGCAGAGAGCCCGATGTGGGGCTCGATCCCAGAACCCTGGGATCATGACCTGAGCTGAAGGCAGAGGCATTAACCCACTGAGCCACCAAGGCGCCTCTCATGTTTTATTTTTAAGCAATCCCTACACCCAACATGAGGCCCATAACTACAACCCTGAGATCAAGAATTGCATACTTTACCAACTGAACCAGCCAGGCTCACCCACTATTATTTCTTTAAATAGACTTTTCCACCTCTTTCTTTTTGCTTCTCCTTCTGGGATTCCCAAGATGCATACATTCTTTCTTTTGATGGTATCTTATTAATATGTAGGCTTTCTTCATTCTTTTTCATTATTTTTTTCTTTGCTCCTTTTACTGGACAATTTCAGTTGATCTATCTTCAAGCTCACTAATTCTCTCTTCTCCTTGTTCAAGTCTTCTGCTGAAACTCTCTATTAAATTTATTAGTTAACTGAGTGTATTCTCAGTTCCAAATTTTTTTGGTTCTTTATGTTTTCTATCTCTTTGCTGAACTACTCAATTTGTTCTCGTATTATTTTCCTGATATAGTTAAATTGATTATATATGTTCTCTTTTAGCTCTCTAGGCATTTGTAGAACAATTATTTTAAATTCTTCATTGGGCAGTTCTTGGATCTCCATTTATCTCCATTTACCTCCATTTGTCTCCATTATTATCTCTGTTTCCTGAAAGGTTTATTGTATCTGTGTTTTGTTGTATTTGAGACATGTTTCCTCATTCTGATTCCTATAGCTGTGCGCAGGTATCTGTGCATTTTAAGCAGCAGTCACCTCTTCCAGATTTTATAGACTGCTTTGGTAAGGAAAGGCATTTTACCTATGGTTCAGGGCATGCTGGATGATGCTGTGACCCTAAGCCTAGTGGTGCAAGGCACCATATTCAGGGTTGTGTGATAACACTGGATCCTCAGGTCATTATATCTCTTAAGCTCAAACTATTCTAGTCCATAGCATCAACAGTCTGGTCCTTGGCCAGCAGTGTAGGGGGTCCACTGTGACTGCAAGGGCTGTTGGGAATCTAAATGGTACATCCAAGTCTGTTAACAAGGAACCAGGACTGGTAGGACTGGTAGCTAGAGCTGGTGCTGTATATATAACCAGCTGTGGAGACCAAGTACAGGAGCTAGTTTTAGACATGCTCATAGTGATAGCACAGGTAGCAAGGACCAAAGCCAACTATGGGCTCACTGGCAGATAGACACCCAGACTGTCTGGTGTTCTCCTTTGGGTGCCTAGTTTTTCCCTGGGCATGCATATACTGCAATGGAAGCTGGATTGTTTTGGTTTGGGTGTGTGCAGGTGCACAGCTGGCAGGGCTAGCTCCAAGAATAGATACAGTGTTAGGAGACAACCTGCTGGCTTAGACTTGTATCTTATACTCATACAGCTATAGAAGCCTGAAGTGACTACAAAATTGCTCCCTAGCTTTTGGTTGGGGGGAGATGAGCAGTGCAAGGAGGGACTCAGGTATTTGCCATCTCAAATTTGCAGTCGAAACTGACACACTAAATCATCTTATATCTTTTCTCATATCAAAAGACTCTGGTACCTTTCAAATACATTTGTAGAAAATTGAGATTAGTTAAGAAGCTATCAACACAATCAAAGTGAGAGGAATTAGTGTCATGGTCATGATATTAAGACTGGATGGCAAAACGAGGTGGAATTTTGCATTTATTGGAAATAGAATTTGCTGAAGATCTAGATACAAGTTTTGAAAAAAAGACAGTAGTCCAACACTTTATCAACAAATTTGAGCAACATGGAAAACAAAGTTCTCAATTACTGAAATCAGGGTAACTATAGAAGGACAAGTTTGGAGGATTTCAAATAAAGAGTTCAGTTGGGCATGTTAGATTTGAAATGCTTATTTTAAATTAAAATAATACTAAATGGAGTTCAAGTGTTGGATCCATGATGGAGATATGAATTTGGGAGAAATCAAGATCTAGATGATTTTTAAACCATGAGACTTGAGAGTGCATCCAGATAGTAAGTGTGCATAAAGAAGAGAATAGCCCACCAAGGTTGGGTCATTCAGTGTTCAAAGCTTGGAGAAATGAAGGAAAGAGTGTGGGTAGCCAAGATTGTCACTCTATAGTATCAGTATCCTAAGAATTCTTTCTGACAATATTATAGATGTACCCTTTCCAAACCCAGCCCTCCTTATCAAATACATTTACTCCTATAATTAGAATGACCTTCTTTTATTTATTTATTTGTCAGAGAGAGATCATAAGTAAGCAGAGAGCCAGGCGGGGGCGGGGGAGAAGGCTCCCTGCCAAGCAAAGAACCTGATGTGGGGCTCGATCCCAGGACCCCAGGACCATGACCTGAAGGCAGAAGCTTTAACCCACTGAGCCACCCAGGTGGCCCAAGATTTTATTTATTTGTTAGAAAGATCTTTCTAAAGGCAGTTATAGTTAGTCATGTTCCATTCTTGTTTAAAACTATTTGTCATTTATTCAGCTAAAGACCAAAAATCTTAGACTTCTTGACCTTCAAACCCCTGTGGATGCCCCAGTGTCATCTGAAAATACTCCTCTCCTTACTATTTGTACTACATGTACTAGATTATACCCAGTATGTTCTTACCCACCCCAGTTTCCATACATGGCCTGTTTACCCCTCTTCCTAGAATTTCACTCCACCTCATCCTTTTATCTCTTTAACTCCCATTCACATATCATTTCTCCACTTAAGTGCCATATACACTGAGACTTGACCAGATCTTTTGCTTCAGCCCTCATAGCTCCCTTGGACATTGCTTCAAAGAATTGAATTTTCTAATTGTATTATTCTGTATTTGTTGATTAGTAAATATTTGCCATGCTCATAAACTGCCCCAAGACAGTCCTCCTATTTCTTTGACTCAATTTTTGTCTAAGGTTTTGTACAAAATTGTGTGACACATAGAAATAACTATTGTTAAAGAAACTGTACAAAATATCTGGATCTCTAACATGGGTGTTGAGAGATGAGAATTAAACAATGTGTGAATGACACATCTTTTGTAAGGAAAAATATAAGTTATACTACAACTCATTTAATAGTCCTTATCTCACAATTCTATGCCCATCTATAGAGCTTTCTAATATGTTATCATGGCATATGAAAGAAACCTCAGGGAAATCATATGTCATGTTCCACTTCATTGGCTACTATTTCACGTACTCCTAAAGCTGAGTTTGGTGGACAGTGTTAGCAAGTCAAGGCTGTCAGACACAGAGGTCCCTGGGGTCATTTGCAAGGTCCCAAAAGCCTCCTTTTTTGTGTAGAAACACACTATCCTGAGCTTTTTTCTATTGTTTCATTTTTTTAAGACTCCTTTGCCTTTTCCTTATTCCTCATCTGCATGAGTTGCAGGCATGTCCCCAATGACTCTAACAAGTGAAGACTGTTCCCTGAACCATTACCACATATGGCAATATTTTCCCCTAGGGCAGGTAAGCCTTTTATCGTTTCAGCTTGAGATAGAGGTAACTTACAACACAGAGTCTCTGGGTATTGGAAACATGATGGATGTTTTGTTTGTCTTGATTGTACCTGGCCTCTTTTTCAGGCATGCACTAAATAGCCTGCCTTGAAAACTCAGAGTCCAGGCACAAACACTCAACAGCAGAAAGCTCAGCTGCAAATTGGTGGCTGGGCTTTTTACTTCCCTGCTGTTTTGGTCTCGCTTAATTCCCACACGGCTCGTTCTTATGTTTGCATTGAACTTGTTTGCTTCAATTCTTAAATATTTCCTGAAGACCCTCTATAACAATTTAAATCAGAATATGTCCTCAACCTTATATTGGTGTTAGGTTTCCTTATACTCATTTATATTTTTATTAAAACACTGAATCATAATTTGTTTCACAAGCATCATCTCCTATTTCTCCAGTTTAGAATTCAGATTAGAATCATTATCCTCATTTCACCTTTTGATAAACTATATATTCAAGCAAGCTTTATATCTATTTATACATATGTCCAAGAACATTAGAATCTGAAAATAAAGAGGTATAAAATATATTATTTGATAACTGTTCTATATGTATATATTAAATAAATTATTCAATGTTTAATTTGCTAAACCTAAATCAGAACAGAAATTTTAGCAGTATATTTTGGTGTTTAAAATCCATACCAAAGGTGAAAGGTCATAATGTATTTAAAAGAGGTGCATATGTGTGATATACTTGCTATATGTTTGTATATATATATACTGCTATATGTTTGATATACTTGCAGAATCGGGTCTATGAAATATTACTTGTGAAACCACCATTTCTCACAAGTAAACAGATTATAAATTTTGGGAATAACTGGTGAATTGAAATCTAGTCTTTTAATTTAACATTTTAACAGTGAGGTGAAAAGGGGTGGAGGTATAGTTTTAAAGCCAGAATTTACAACCATGGAAAATCAGAAAGGATGAATTGTTTATTAAATGATGTCAGTATTTTATTTTGGAGAGTCATTCTCTGAAAGGACAAGAATTGAGGTTTGTTATGATTTTCTGGATAATTTTTAGATAGTTATCTTTAAGAAGATATTACATAATGGTGAATGCTGATGGTAGAGTAGTAAGAGAACAGTATCTGGAAAAAGTAAATAATTCTGTCATAATAATTTGTGACTGTGGGATTGTGATTAGGACAAAGCCAGTTTTGTAACAGGTGCCATATTTCTTTGTGGGCATAAGCTTCCATGCAAAGAAGTACTGATATAGGATATTTTTATTTCTTTCAATTTAGTTTTTCTACTTTTTATACACAATATAATTAACAAGTGAGAATCTGCCCACATTACACCAGCAAGAACAGAATAACCGAGCTTTAAACATATTTCAACACCTGCATTTTCAGTTAATAAAGGCATCCAAATGGCAAAATTCTGTACTCTTCATCTTTCAGCCAACTCATTTACATAAGTTAAATTAACAGATTTTTTAAAAAGCATCTTTTTCCAAACACACACCATGCTGGTGGGAGCCAGTCTCAAAGCTGAGAAGAGCAACAGTTGTGGGTCACAAATTTTAAATGTGATAATTCATTTCAGAAAAATTTTGTCCCTAATAACCTGCCCATGGTAATTTTAAAAGTTATTTATTTGATATGTTTGTTTTTACAACTGATGATTTTTTTCCCCTCTCTGGACAGCAATTCTTGAAGATTATGGGTGTTGGTACATCAACTAGGACTCAAGGAGATGTATAGCATAGCTACATCAATATTTTATTCCTGGTCCCAAGATTTAAAGATGCTTTTTCAGAACTCTGAAGCACTACAATGAAATAAATGTGTGAGAACTATTATTTTATTTTTTCTATTTTTGTAAACAAGTGGTTCTATGTGAATGATTTCCAGTTGACTGGTTACTTTGCACAATAGTTTGTTTGTTTGTTTGTTTTATATACATTCCAGTGTTAGGAGTTTTATTCTACTGCTGTGGAGAAATTATTAGATTTCTCCAATTCAGGGAAGAATTCACTTTAGCTTCTATATGTTTGAAAGCTATCATCAGGTACTAATTTTTCTGTTGAGGAACCCTCCATTTACTGTTGGGTTGCTGAGTCATACTGGTTTGGGCCTCAGATCCAAATACAGTTCCTTGTATGATGAATAATCATTCTCAACAGCTTCAAAGTTGCTGATATTTTAACTTCAGAAACCACTCAGACTTTTTATTTTTATTTTTTTAATTAGCAGTAGACTATAACATGAACCTAAAATTCAGCACATTTATGAATTTCACACTTCCCATAATTCTCATACTAGGAAGCATCAGAAATTTCAAAACTAGAAGAAGCAGACAAAAATTGTTGTCCCATGATTGAAAATTGATTATACTCATTTTCTCTGCTTTTCCCCTTTTTAATAAACTAAGAAAATAACAAGGCTAATCTTGTGATTGGCTGAGATAAATATCACTCCACTGCTTAGACTCCTATTATTCACTGTACTCAAGGGAAAGTTATAATTTCTTAGCAATGCTTATAAGGTCATGATTTTCTTTTCAGCCTCACTTTACACTACTTGTGATTTCTCAGCAAACTCCCAGTATTATACTTTCTAGTTGCCCTGAAGTAAACACTTTCTCAACTGTTTGATACTCTGACACCCTCCCCCGAGATACCTGCTTGATACAGGGTGCTCTTCCTTGTCTGTCTCCACCTCCATTCCTCCAGACAAATCCCTTCTTACCCTTTTGGAAGCAGCATTTTGGTTATGTGCCTGCCTCCTCTGAGAGGCCTGCCCCTCACAAGACCCCATGGTGGGGTCCCCAGGTGCTCACAGCACTTAAGGCTCTCCAGGGACCCTCCCTGACTGGACTGCAGCAGCCACAGCATACACACCTTAATGTTGGCTATGTGTAATGCAGGCCTCAATGACATTTCCAACTTCTGGCTAGATATAACTCCTTCAAGAGTTGTCTGATTGAATAAGAGCTTGAATTGCAAGCACTCTAGAAAGTGTAGTGCATTATTTGATGCCTCCAATTGCTCATCAAGTACTAATCTCTTAACTCCTTTTTTTTTTTTTTTAATTTATTTGATAGAGAGAGATCACAAGTAGGCAAAGAGGCAGGCAGAGAGAGGAAGGGAAGCAGGCTCTCTGCTGAGCAGAGAGGCCCGATGCGGGGCTCGATCCCAGGACCCTGAGATCATGACCTGAGCCGAAGGCAGAGGCTTTAACCCACTGAGCCACCCAGGCGCCCCTCTCTTAACTCCTTTTAATCTGGTTTTCTCTGTGCTTAATTTCTGTGCTTAATCTCATAACAGTCTTTCTAAGTGTCAAGCTGGGTTTCCTCTTTATGCCACCTTCTTTCACCTTACTGTAGAAAGCAATACAATGTGTCATTTCATGTCTACTAAAAACACTCCTTCTCCCCAATTTCATAACATGCAATTCTCCTTGATGCTTTTTCTCAAAATTCTCATGCAAAATTCATAGACATTGCCCAAGTTTCACTTGGGGAAATTTTTTTTTAAATTAGTTTCCATCCAGGACCTCACTCAGGTCCACAGCCTCAATGATCGCTTCTCCTCACTGACCCTTAAATTATTCTTTCCTGTCTGACTTCTTTCTGGAGTTCTAGTCTACATTTCCTGATCTATAATTCCTGGATATTTCCACATAAATGATCTACTTCTTTAAATTCAACAGGCTTTTGAAATACTTCACCATACAAACTCAGACAAGTTCATCTTAATATTTCAATTCTCAAAGCTGTCTGATGTCAAAAGCTTTCCTACCTTGATGGCTAGTTCTGTCTTCCCTTCTAACTCCTGGGCTCCTAATCCCAATGGCTCTATTTCCTCAGGATTTCTCATATGCATATTCTCTTTCCTTCCTTCTAACATCAATATAGTTGCAACATTAGGTATCTTTTACCCACACCAAAACCAAAACCAAAAACAAAGAGAAAGAAAAAAAAAAACAAACCCTCAATTTACCTGTGATTTTCACTTCTACTTTTCATTACTACTCTGATAAAACTTTCATCCTTTTCAGAAATTTTAAGTGACTTCCCATTTTTAGAATAACACAAGATATAACAGCTTAACCTAACATCTAAAAGTCTAAACGATCTTGTCTCAAGAAACCTATGGTATTACACCTCCCATCCTTGCATTTCTCAGAGACTTTTTTCTTTTATTTAGTGAACATTTTTTATTGGCCTTTACATATATTTTAAGGGCCTACTTAGCCAGAGTAACTCCATCTCAGTTAAACAGCCATTTTGTTGTTTACACAGTAAATGTAAATTGACCCCCCCCCTGCCCCCGCAAGAGGAACTTACTTAAAAGTAAGTCCAAGAAACCAGTAAAATGTAGTCGGCTAGTTCCTGATAACAGAGCCCAGAATACAAGGATGAGTCAGGCCAGATGGAAACATCTAATCAGTACAAAGCACATATGCAGCCTCCCTAACCACCAAAGAATGTAAACCCAGCCTTTTGGCCACCAAACTTGGGCACCAGTTCTGACCAGAGTGATAGGCTAGTTCAAACAGCTACCATAGAGTAAATTATAATTCAGTTGGCCACCTGCGTGTGGCCTAACATGACTAAGCCTTCCCGGAAAGTACTGTTTGTAACAGTTCCTGGTATGGGGTAATCTTGAGTAACAAGTCACCAGACCAGATGAAACTAGCCAATCAGCAAGAGACACACGAACCCGGTGTGTTAAAATAACAAGATATGGGTTGCGGTTTTACCCAATAAAAGGTAGCCTTTAAGATTGGGAGGGGTCACTCTCTTTAGAGGCAGCCCTGACCGGTCAGTCAATTCTTGATGCTTGGCACAAATAAAGCTTTGCTTGACCTTCGTTTTATATTGGTTTTGTTCCTTTGATAATGGACCCCAATAATATAATCAATAAAGTCAAAGTAAAATATAAATATCACAGTACAAAAAAGGAAAAAAATATAAGTGGATAATGCTTTTACTCCATGAATAAATAAATAAATAAATAAATAAATAAATGTATATATATATATATATGTATATATATATACATACATATAATTTTTTAACACCTTAATTTTATTTTTTTCATGTTCCAAGATTCATTGCTTATGCACCACATCCAGTGCTCCATGAAATATGTGTCCTTCTTAATACCCACCAGCAGGCTCATCCATCCCCCTCACCCTCTTCCCTCCCAAAACCTCAGTTTGTTTCTCAGAGTCCACAGTCCCTCATGGTTTGTCTCCCCCTCTGACTTACCCCAATTAATTTTCCTTTCCCTCTCCTAATGTCCTCCATGTTATTCCTTATGTTCTACAGGTAAGTGAAACCATATGGTAACTTTCACTGCTTGACTTATTTCACTGAACATAATCTCTTCCAGTCCCATCCATATTGATACAAAAGTTGGGTATTCTACCTTTCTGATAGAGGCATAAAACTCCATTGTATATATAAAGCATATCTTCTTTATCCATTTGTCTGTTGAAGGGAATCTTGGTTCTTTCCACAATTTGGCAACTCTGGCCATTGCTGCTATAAATATTGGGGTACAGATAATCCTTCTTTTCACTACATCTGTATCTTTGGGGTAAATACTCAGTAGTGCAATTGAAGAGTCATAGAGAAGCTCTATTTTAAAATTCTTAAGGAGGGGCACCTGGGTGGCTCAGTGGGTTAAAGCCTCTGCCTTCGGCTCAGGTCATGATCTTAGGGTCCTGGGATCGAGCCCGGCATTGGGCTCTCTATTCAGCAGGGAGCCTCTTCCTCCTTTCTCTCTCTGCCCGCCTCTCTGCCTACTTGTGATCTCTGTCTGTCAAATAAATAAATAAAATCTTAAAAAAAAAATCTTAAGGAATCTCCACACTGTTTTCCAAAGTGGCTACACCAACTTGCATTCCCATCAACAGCATAAGAGGGTTCCCCTTTCTCCACATCCTCTCCAACACTTGTTTCCTGTCCTGTTGATTTTTGCCATTCTAACTGGTGTAAGGTAGTATCTCAGTGTGGTTTTGATTTTAATCTTACTGATGGCTAGTGATAATGAACATTTTTTCATGTGTCTATTAGCCATTTGTATGTCTTCTTTGGAGAAGTGTCTGTTCATGTCTTCTGCCCATTTTTTTTTTTTTACATGATTATCTGTTTTGTGTGTGGTGAGTTTGAGGAGTCCTTTATAGATCTTGGGTATTGGCCCTTTGTCTGTAGTGTCATTTGCAAATATCTTCTCCCATTCTGTGGGTTGGGTTTGCCCCTTTGTTTTGTTGACTGTTTCTTAGAGTCTTAAACAAACCTAACTCATTATCTGTAAATCCTGTCTTTTCTGCTTTTGAGATATGTTTATACCATTCACTCAAATTGGTAATATGTTTATCATAGTCTTGGTATATCTATTTTCTAAATACTGATTTTAGTATTTTTTCTTACAAAACTTTCTTAGCTTAATTTCAAATTATATTCCATACTCATATTATTCTTTGAGAAAAAAATTCATAATTTATTCCTTTTCTTTAGCTCCTCTGGATACCTAGTCCACCTTATATGGGGGCTCAGTAAATACTAGTTGATTTCACTTTGCTGCTAATAAAAACAGAATCTGATTTGATTGTTTTTTTATTGGAAAAGTATGTCTGGTTGGGTATTTAGTATCATTACTAAGTGAGATAAGAAACTAAATCTTCATCATTACCATGCCTGATTTAAAATAAAAAAATACAGATGATACTTTTGTGAATAATATCAGAAGGTGAGTCCAAATTAGCTATTTTAAAATGTTTTTTCTCACTTCAATCTATTTGCTTGGCATCTAATGAAAAGTAGGAAGATAAATCATAATTTTCATGAATAATTTTTTAATTGTCTCAGTGGTTAGTGTCAATTTTTAAAAGGAGAAATTTCTTTATCATTTTATCTTTGGAATGAACTAATTAGTTGCAAAATCTTGAAGATTCAAGTGAAGTACCTATAATGTTAATTATTTTCATCCAAAGTATTATCTAATTACAACACTTTCCTTAATACAAATTACCTACACTGTCATAATTAGAGGGCAATTTTCTTTATTCTCTATTTTTCTGTATTATCTATTGTTGTATTATAATCAGAATTCTTTTTTTTATTTAAAGATTTTTTTAAAAATTTTTATTTATTTGACAGACGGAGATCACAAGTAGGCAGAGAAGCAGTCAGAGAGAGGAGAAAGCAGGCTCCCCGCTGAGCAGAGAGCCCCATGCGGGGCTTGATCTTAGGACTCTGGGATCATGACCTGAGCCGAAGGCAGAGGCTTTAACCCACTGAGCCACCCAGGTGCCCCTATAATCAGAATTGTTATTGAATGTATACAGTATCCGTGTCTTTCTTTTTCCTCTTCCTCTTTCTTTTTAATTTTTTCAAGTTTTTATGTAAACTCCAGTTAGTTAACATACAGTGTCATATTAGTTTCAGGTATAGCATAGTGATTCAACATCTCCTTATGTCACCTGTTGCTTAGTTTCAGGTATAGCATAGTGATTCAACATCTCCTTATGTCACCTGTTGCTCATTACAAGTGCCCTCCTTAATTTCCATCACCCATTTAGTCATTGCCCTCCCCACCTCCCTTCCTGCAACCTTCAGTTTGTTCTCTATAGATAAGAGTCTTAGGGTGTCTGGGTGGCTCAGGCGTTAAATGTTTGCCTTTGGCTCAGGTTCTGATCCCAGGGTCCTGGGATTGGGCCCCACATCATAGCCCCACATTGGGCTCCCTGCTCAGCAGGAAGCCTAATTCTCCCTTTCCCAGTCCCTCTGCTTGTGTTTCCTCTCTCACTGTGTCTCTCTCTAATAAATAAATAAAAGTCTTAAAACAATAGGCAAGAGTCTCATGATTTGCTTCCCTCTCTTTTCTATCCCCTCCCTATGTTCATCTGTTTTGTTTTTTAAATTCCACATATGAGTGAAATCATATGGCATTTGTCTTTCTCTGACTGATTTATTTCATTCAGCATACTACATTCTAACTCCTCATTGAAAATGGTAACAATTTTTCTTTACCCATTCATTAGTTGATGGATATTTGGGCTCTTTCCAAAATTTAGCTCTGGTTGATAATGCTGCAATAAACATCAGGGTGCATGTATCCCTTCAAATCAGTATTTTTGTACCCTTTTTGTAAATACATTCTAGTGCAATTGCTGGATCATAGGGTAGTTCTATTTTTTAACTTTTTGAGGAATCTCCACAATGTTTTCCAGAGTGACTACACCACTTTCTACTCCCACCAACAGTGTTAGAGGGTTTCCCTTTCTCCACATTCTCCCCAACATCTGTTTTTTCCTGTGTTGTTAATTTTAGCCATTCTGACAGGTGTGAGATATTATCTCTTTGTAGTTTTGATTTGTATTTTCCTGATGATGAGTGATGTTGAGCATCTTTTCATGCGTTTGTTAGTCATCTGTATGTCTTCTTTGGAGAATGTCTATCCTTTTCTTAAGTGGATTATTTGTGTTTTGGGTGTTGAGTTTGATAAGTTCTTTGTAGGTTTTGGATACTACCACTTACCAGATAAAACTTTTGCAAATATCTTCTAACCATAGATTGCTTTTTAGTTTTGTTGACTCTTCCCTTTGCTATGCAGACTTTTTTTTTTTATTTTGACAAAAACCCAATAGTTAATTTTTGCTTTTGTTTCCCTTGCCTTCAGGGATGTGACTAGTAAGAAGTTGCTGTAATCAATGTCAAAGAGGTTTGTGTCTCTGTTCTCTAGGATTTTGATGGTTTACTGTTGAATATTTATATTTTTAATCCATTTTGAATTTATTTTTGTGTGTGGTGTAAGAAAGTGGTCCAGTTTCATTTTTCTGCATGTTGCTGTCCAGTTTTCCCAACACCATTTGTTGAAGAAACTGCCTTTTTCCTTTGGATAGTCTTTCCTGCTTTGTAGATTAATTGACCATATAGTTGTGTACATTTCTGGGTTTTCTCTTCTGTTCCATTGATCTATGTGTCTGTTTCAGTTCTAGTACCACACTGTTTTGATTACTACAGGTTTGTAATATAACCTGAAGTCTGAAACTGAGATGACTCTATGTTTTTCTTCAAGATTGTTTTGGCCATTTGGGGTCTTTTGGGGTTCCATATAAATTTTAGGATTGCTTGTTCTAGCTCTGTGAAAATGTTTTTGACAATTTGATAAGGATTGTATTGCATTTGTAGATTGCTCTGGATAGCATAGACATTTTAACAATATTTCTTCTTCCAATCCATGAGTATGGAATATTTTTCCACATCTTTGTGTCATCTTCAATTTCTTACATAAGTATTTTATGGTTTTTGGAGTACAGATTTTTACCTCCTGTTTAGGTTTATTCCAACATATCTTATGGTATTTGGTGTGATTGTAAGTGGGATCTGCCCCTTGATTTCTCTTTCTGCTGCCTCATTATTGGTGTATAGAAATGTAACAGATTACAGTACATTGATTTTTATATCCTGCATCTCTATTGAATTCATTAATAGACCTAGCAATATTTTGGTGGAGTCTTTCAGATTTTCTACATAGAGTATCATGTCTTCTGGGAATAGTGGTAGTTTGACTTCTTCCTTGCTGAATTGGATGCCTTTTATTTCTCTTTGATGTCTGATTCCTGGGGCTAGGACTTCCAGTGCTATGTTAAATAACAGTGGTGAAAGTGGACATCTCTGTTAGTTCCTCTGTTTTGTTTTCCATAGAGGAAAAATTATCAGCCTTTCTCCATTGAGGTTTATATTAGATGTGGGTCTTTGATATATGGCTCTTATGATGTTGAAGTGTATTCTTTCTATCCTTACTTTCTTGAGGATTTTTATCAAGAATGGGTGCTCTATTTTGTCTGCATCCACTGAGAGGACCGTATGGTTCTTTTCCTTTTATTAATGTGGTGTACCACTTTGATTGATTCGTGACGATTGAACCACACTTGCAGCCCAGGAATACGTCCCATTTGATCATGGTGAGAGATTCTTTTAATGTACTGTTGGATTTGATTTGTTAATATTTTGTTGAGAATTTTTGCATCCATGTTCATCAGGGATATTGTCCTACAATTATCTTTTCTTAGTGGGATATTTTCCAGATTGGGAATCAAGGTAATGTTAGTCTCATTGAATCAATTTAGAAGTTTCCTGTCTTTTTCCATTTTTTTTTTCAACAGTTTAAGAGGAATAATACTAACTCTTCTTTAATTGTTTGGTAGAATTCCCCTGGCAAGACAACTAGTCCTGGACTTCTGTATGCTGGGAGATTTTTGACTACTGACTTAATTTCTTGGCTGGTTATCAGTCTATTCAAGTTTTCTATTTCTTCCTGTTTCTATTTCTTCCTGTTTCAGTTTTGGTAGTTTATATGTTTCTAAGAATTAATCTTTTTCTTCTAGATTATCCAATTTGTTGGCATATATTTTTTCATAATATTCTCTTGTAATTGTATTACTATGATGTTGGTTGTTGTCTCTCCTCTCTCATTTCTTTCTGCCGTATTGTATTGTATTGTATTGTATCGTATTGTATTACTGTGATGTGTGTTGTTGTCTCTCCTCTCTCATTTCTTTCTCTTTATTATTTCTATATTTATGCTGCCTTTACTCTTTATTTGTTTTTCTTTTTCTATGTCCTTTTGGTATAAGGTTAAGTTATAGAAAGAGTATTCAATATGGTACTAGTTTCTGTAATCTAAAAAACAATTCTTTGGGACTAAAAAGTGCATCCATCAAATTTGCTAAAAAATAACAAAGATGTAAAGAAGTAGGCAGGACAATCTAGGTTTTAAAACCCTAAATCTGGGGACGCCTGGGTGGCTTAGTTGGTTAAGCGGCTGCCTTCGGCTCAGGTCATGATCCCAGCGTCCTGGGATCGAGTCCCGCATCGGGCTCCTTGCTTGACAGAGAGCCTGCTTCTCCCTCTACCTGCCTCTCTGTCTGCCTGTGCTTGCGCTCTCTCTCTCTAACAAATAAATTTGAAAAAAAAAAAGAACAACCAACCTAAATCTGTTGAGAACTAAGTATACTGTGTATACAAAACTTTGGAGGATGATCTGAGAATATATGAATTATAGTAGGCTATTTCATTATGTGCATAGTTTTGGAGATGGATCACCTTCTTTTACTATTTTATGAATGTTATATAAAATATTTACTTTTAACTTTTTAAATACCACTAGTTTCAAAATGGTCATTTTTGAACATTCTACTTTTTCTTTGGATCACGTAAAGAATGAATTTGCCTGCCTTAAGGCCAAAAATATGATTTGATGAACCTGAAATTGTAGGAAAAATATCAGGCAATAAAATAATCACTATTTACACAAGGTGGAATTTTCAGATTCCTCGGGGGGGGGCATTACAAATTCCATTAAGAGAAAAATTTTTTTCTGATAAAAATGTCACTCAACTTCTTAAAGTCGTTCATTAAAAGAAATTAAAGTACAGTACATAATTTTAAGGTACAAAACTTGTTTTGGTAACTAATATTTTTAAGATATGATTTTAAATGTCATGAACTATCATTGATTTGTTTCTGAAAGAGTGAATTATGATGAAAATTGGAATACTACAAAAATACACTAAAAACATTATTAATGTGAATATAATTACAGTACATCTAAATAAGTAGATCTTTCAAGTACAAACTATTTTCCCCTGATAGTTTAAAGTTTTCTTCTTATTTTACAAACAGCAAATTTTCAGTGGGTTCAAATGCAGATAAAACAAAGTCAAATTCTGATTTTTAACTTCTATAAAGATCTTTAGTTACTCTTATAAGAGGGTTTTTAATTTGGCAAGCAATCAAACTTTATTATACCCTTAAACTTCTGTGTTTAAACATTTAGCTGTATGTGTTTGGAACAGGGTCTATTCATGAATTTCTGATCCACAGCAGGAGATAAAACTTGATTTGACAAAATTTAGAATTGAACAATCTGATAACACAGATTGTATTTATCCATAAAAAAGCCCATTCCGTTTTAGCTGTCAAAGTAAATGGCTTAAAAGTAATATTTGACATATTAAAGAATTCAAGCTCTCTAAGATGATATAAAAAATAAGTTATAAGCTGAGGTACTGGTGACTTTTGGAGTTAAAAATTATGCCACTCTGAGGTTCATAGATATAACAGTCCATGATGCATTGAAATACTATTTGGCTATAAAATTGGGAATTACAGCCAGAAGTCTGTCCTCATTTTATTTTGTAGACCTGCCTATGCATGTATTGAACTCTCTATCTACCTATGGCAGATGGCTGATCTCTATAAGATCCTTTAATGAGGAAAGCCATTGGTTTGATTCTCATTTTAGCCTGACAGATGTCCTGATATAACTAATATCCCCTTTTGATTAAGTTTATTTCCATATTAAAATATGGCATTTATTTTGGATAAATAATGGATTAATGGATTAAATGGAATAATGGGTTAAATGGATTTATTTATTGTGGATTTTAGTGTAAAGCAAGAACAAAGATTTGGGCTCCTGCATGATGGAATTTGCACTCTATCTGTACCACTTGTTAGCTGTATAAGTTACTAAATTGGTAAGGGTTTTTTTTTTTTTAATTAAATAATAAGATGAGATTTGCAAAGAACTCCATGAATTAATTGACCAGATATGAAATATTCCTGATTTCTAAACTGTGAAAACTAAAATTCTCCATAGATTATTTCCATATTTAGTGTCTATTTAGCCCAAAACATCAGTCCATTAAATTGCAAATTCTTTTGGGCCATGAAACTTGTCATATTTGTCTTTGTATACATAAAGAAGAGTACCTATGGCAGATAAAATTGTATCTTTTCTCTCAAGAAAACATCCCCTTATTTTTTTCCAGCCATCCTTATAATGGAATGTCAAATCATATGTATAAAAACAAAATTCCAGTGGATCTAATAACTTTCCTTTTACCCTTGGGCAATTCATGGTCCATGGAGACAAAGCTAAGGAATTATTGTTCCTCTGCTACATTTCTAAGCAATGATTACTAAATTACACTGGCTTTTCACTGGTTTTCTTCAAGTAATAATCTGCAACAAAATTATGACCATCTATTAGCCATTCTCAAGTGACTTTTTTCATTCTAATAACCATGGAACATGAGCAGGGTACTGAGCTGTCTGTGTTTCAGGACTCTATCGGTGTCTGTCAAATAGATGTTGCTTTTTTTTTTAAAGATTTTATTTATTTATTTGACAGACTGAGATCACAGGCAGGGAAAGAGGCAGGCAGAGAGAGAGAGGGGGAAGAAGGCTCCCCTCTGAGCAGAGAGCCCGATGCAGGGCTCCATCCCAGGACCCTGGGATCATGACCTGAGCTGAAGGCAGAGGCCTTAACCCACTGAGCCACCCAGGTGCCCCCCCATTTTTTAAAGACTTTACTTATTTGACAGAGGGAGAAATCACAAGTAGGCAGAGAGGCAGGCAGAGAGAGGGGGAAGCAGGCTCCCTGCTGAGCAGAGAGCCCCATGCAGGGTCAATCCCAGGACCCTGGAATCATGACCTGAGCTGAAGGCAAAGGCTTTAACTCATTGAGCCACCCTGGGGTCCCAGTTGTTGCCTTTTTTTAACCAACGAGGCTCCATAGAGTCTGGTCCACTGTTACCTTTAATCTACTGTCTCTTTTCATCCTTCCCCCACTCCCCCCTACTTACACTGCTCCAGTCATCCTGGTCTCCTGGCAGTTCCTGAATCACCAATTTGGAAGGTAATTTTTGTAGGTCTGGGCTTTGCACTTGCTCTTTTCCATCATTTCCTTCAGATTTTCAATCAAATATAACATTCTCAGTGAAGCTTTCCCTAACTACCAATTTAAAATATCTACCATTATTATGTTCTTGTTCCTTTTCCCTGCATTGCTTTTCTCCTCAGTGCCTGTCATTATCAAGTACATCAGTATTTTATTTACTGATATTGATTTTTTGTCTGTATGTCCTATGAGAATATAAGCCCTTGAGGTACCAGGGTAGCTTAGATGGTTAAGTGTGTGCCTTCAGCTCAGGTCTTGGGATCACACCAGGCTCCCAGCTCAGCAGGGAGTCTGCTTCTCTCTCCCCTGCTCATGCTCTCTCTATCTGTCTCTCAAATGAATAAATACAATCTTAAAAAAAAAAAAAAGAATGTAAGCCCCATGAGGGCAGGGAGTAGCTTCCATTTTGTTTACTGTAATAACTTCAGGATTTAGATCAAAATGTTTTCCAGCATGGCTCTATGTCCTAATTTTTAACTGGTTTGTGGCATGCAGTTGTGTAAAACAAAATCTTAATTAGGCACACATTATAATCACCTTACCTTAGATGGTAAGTGTATTAGTTACATTAGGCAAGATTAGATACCCAGTAGATATTTTATTGATATTAGTTCAGGTCATTTGTTCATATATCCTATAAATATTTTCCAGGCTCACATGATTCTAGTTTTATTCTGAGATAAAACTTGACATTATGGAATAAGCAAAAAATCATACAGTTTTGACTTTGAGCCTGTAATCCCTCAATTTACTTCTATATGAGGTGGTCTTAATTCAGGTACTTGCCCTGTTTGGGTCCCACATTTTTTATGGGCAATACTCAGTAGTGATTGATAAGATAATATCAGAACAAGGGTTTGTCAGGTTGTATGACAACAGCAATTAATTAATTTTCAAACTTATTTGGATTTGGATGGAGAGGATTCAATATTACTGAGCTTATCACAAGGAGATCCATGGAAAGGCTCAATGGGCAAGAGCACCTGTGAAACCCAAAGAGTTATACAAAACTTTGAAATTGAATTCTTGTATTTGGCTTCATTTTCCTATAATATTTTCTTTAAATTTTTCTTAAGTCATCATATTTTTCTTTTTGTCCTGAACATATCATTTTTAAAAATAATTTTGTTTTATTAAAGAATTTTAATTAAAATTTATCATATTAAAATTACCATGTTAAATTCTGCCATAGCTAGGTGAACAGAAAGATTCTCCAGACCATGAAAATCAACCCTGTCTGTGTTTCAGGACTCTATCAGTGCATAGGGTAACTTTTGGTCTCTCTCTCTCCCTTTTTTAAAAGGAATACTTGGAATATTAACCAGTACATAAGAGTATCTTCAAGTCAGGTAGAAGATAGTAATATACATTAGTTTTCTTAGAGTTTGGGCATCAGGAATCATAATGTTTGTGTGCGAAAAGAAGAATCAGTGGTGTGGTTATTAGTATTATTATCAACTTCATACTCAGCCCTCCTCTCAACTTTTCAAAATAGGGAATAGAGAGAACATAAATTAAATCTTCAAAAAGTCTAGATGCATATTATCTGACCACTGCGTATATTAGCTTGGTCATTTTGGTTCAGTCACAGACATTGTCAGCAGAAAATAGAGCCATCAATACAAAATTGCTGATGGGTTGTGTTTCTATACATAAACAGAAATCAACAGAAAAGCAAAACTTGGAAAGATGTCTTCTGCAAAATGTTATGTTTTCTCACCTTCTTATTGTAATATCCTCTAATCTACCCCAAAATTATCAGACTTATGACTTATCTGTATCTGTATATAAGATTGCTCAAATTCACATATGGAAACTTAATATTTCTGGCCTAGATCTTTGAAAGAGGTCAAAATGGCTGCACTCATTCTTGCCATATAAGATAACTGTATTAGTCATGGTATTTTTGAATGCCAGAACACTGACTGCACAAGTTAACTCAAGAAAATTTTAGTGTACAGATACAAGGTGTGCATTTGAATCTAAGAATAGGAGCCAATAAACAAATAAGTCTTAAGCCAAAGGCTGAAGATCTATCTTCCCAGCACTGATGACAAGGGGAGGATAATGGCAGTCACTTACCCCTTACCTACTACAAAGTATCCCCAATCTACTATCTGGGGAATAATGTGCTTATTCTGCAAACTAAATTGCAAGAAAACATATGGAATTAAAAATAGTATGCATATCTTCCAAATGTTTAGAAGCAATGGTCTAATGTTTAAATGTTTTAGTCCATTAAATGCTCACCACAATTCTATGAAGTAGGTTCCAGGATGATCACACCATTTTACAGATGAAAAAGTTGAGGAGAAAGAAGTTAGGTGGCTCTCCAGTATCCTATAGATAGGTAGCAGAGCTGGGATTTGAAACCAGATGGTCATAATTAATATCGGAAAGATCTATAGACAAGAAGCAATTGAATTTTACTAAATATCTTAGATTTTAGAAATTCTTTTGGGAATATATACCATCAGTTTCAAGCTTCCTTTCCTATATATGTTTTCTGAAGATTCCTCTTCCTTCTTTGACTCTTTGCCACTCTAATTTCTAACTTCTACCTTTCAGGAATAAAACTATAAACATTCCCCCAAAGATCTATCCCAGAATATTAGGTACAGAAACTCAACTTCCTCCATTTTGTATTATCAAAGTTAGCTTTAAAAACCTCCATTTTAATATTCATTGACTAGGCCAAGGGTTAAAATTATGTTTTTCAAAAACCATACATCTATTTAAGTTTTTTTAAAATATTTTTTTTATTTTATATAAACATATAATGTATTAATAGTACCATGGGTACAGGTGTGTGAATTGCCAGGTTTACACACTTCACAGCACTCACCATAGTACATACCCTCCCCAATGTCCATAACCCCACCACCCTCTCCCTACACCCCCCAGCCCCCCTCAGTTTGTTTTGTAACATTAAGAGTCTCTTATGGTTTTTCTCCTATGATCTCATCTTGTTTCATTTATTCTTTTCCTAACCCCCAAGCCCCCCCACCCCATTGCATCTCCACTTCCTCATATCAGGGAGATCCTATGATAGTTGTCTTCCTCTGATTGACTTATTTTGCTAAGCATAATACCCTCTAGTTCCATCAACATTGTCACAAAAGGCAAAATTTCATTTCTTTTGATGGCTACATAGTATTCCATTGTATATATATACCACTTATTCCTTATCCATTCATCTGTTGTTGGACATCTAGGTTCTTTCCTTAGTTTGGTTATTGTGGTCATTGCTGCTATAAACATTCGGGTGCACGTGCCCCTTCGGATCACTACATTTATATCTTTAGGGTAAATACCCACTAGTGCAATTGCTGGGCCATAAGGTAGCTCTATTTTCAACTTTTTGAGGAACCTCCATGCTGTTTTCCAGAGTGGTTGCACCAGTTTGCATTCCGACAGTGTTTTTCTCGTTTACTGCTCTGAATATATCATGCCAGTTCTTTCTGGCCTGCCAGGTCTCTGTGGATAAGTCTGCTGCCAATCTAATATTTTTACAATTGTATGTTACAGACTTCTTGTCCCGGGCTGCTTTCAGGATTTTCTCTTTGTCGCTAAGACTTGTAAATTTTACTATTAGATGGCGGGGTGTGGACCGATTCCTACTGATTTTGAGGGGTATTTCTGCACCTCCTGGATTTTGATGCTTGTTCCCCTTGCTATATTAGGGAAATTCTCTACAATAATCCTCTCCAGTATACCTTCTGCTCGTCTTTCTCTTTCTTCTTCTTCTGGAATCCCAATTATTCTAATGTTGTTTCGTCTTATGGTATCACTTATCTCTTGAATTCTCCCCTCATGGTCCAGTAGTTGTTTGTCTCTGTTTTGCTCAGCTTCTTCATTCTCTGTCATTTGGTCTTCTATATCACTAATTCTTTCTTCTGCCTCATTTATCCTATTAGTAAGAGCCTCCATTTTTTATTGCACCTTAGTAATAGCTTCTTTAATTTCAAATTGATTAGATTTTAGTTCTTTTATTTCTCCAGAAAGGGCTTTTATTTTCCAGACAGGGTTTCTCTAATATCTTCCATGCCTTTTTCGAGACTGGCTAGAACCTTGAGAATCGTCGTCCTGAATTCCAGATCTGACATATTACCAATGTCTGTATTGATTATGTCCCTAGCCTTCGGTCCTGCCTCCTGTTCTTTTTTTTTTGTGGTGAGTTTTTCTGCCTTGTCATTTTGTCGAGATAAGAATCCGCTGTTCTCCTTGTTAAGTGAACTTGGTCTTGGCTGGATTTCTTTGATCTTCTGGGGGAGGGGCCTGTTGTAGTGATTCTCAAGTGTCTTTGCCCCAGGAGGAATTGCACCGCCCTTACCAGGGGCCCCGCTAAGTAATCCTCTCAGGTTCGCTTTCAGGAGCTTTTGTTCCCTGAACGCTTTCCGTAGAGTTCCAGAGGACGGGAATGACAATGGAGGCCTCCCAATCTCTGGTTCAGAGGAGCTGAGAGCTAGGGGCCCCAGTCTTTAGTGTGCCTTCAGAGAAAAGCGTTTAATCACTCCCGTCTCCCCAGCCTCTGTTCGCGCTCGGAGACTGCGCTTGGAGAAAATCCTGCGTAATCAGTCCCATCTCACTGGCTTCTGGGAGCGCTCCGAGCTCACCTAGCCTGTGACCAAGCATCTCTGTCTCTGGCAGAGTCCCACCTGGAGTCTCTGAACCCTGTAGATCCCTGAGTTCTCCCGGGTCGGAGTCTCCCTGGATCTTGTGGGGACCCCTTGCGCAGAGCACTGGCCCGTGTCACAGACCACGGCTCTAGGAAACCTCGGCTTTGTCTCCGCAGCCGGTTTCCCTGCTCTAATATCTGTGAGCTCTGTGACACTCAAATACCCCCGATCCTTTTGTGACCCTGTGGGTCCTGAGTCCACGCTGTCCTTGCGAGGTCTTTACCCCAGTTTAGCCTCTGGAGTGATGTCCCTCCCTGGAGCAGACTTTTTTTTTTTTTTTTTTCCTGGAGCTGACTTTTAAAAGTCCTGATTTTGTGCTCCACCGCTTGCTGGGAGCCGGCCCCTCCCCCTGGGGTCTATCTTCCCGTCGCATTGGATTCACTTCTCCGCTGGTCCTACCTTTTAGAAAGTGGTCGATTTTCTGTTTCTAGAACTGTTGTTTTTCTTCTCTTTGATCTCCTGTTGGATTCGTAGGTGTTCGGAATGGTTTGATAGGCTATCTAGCTGATCTCCTGCTGCCTGATGTCATCTCAGCCTGCTACTTCTCCGCCATCTTCTATTTATATATTTTAACACTATAGTGAAACATTAAATTTCTTCTGTAATTTAAGTCTGAGGAGGAGCTCTCTATTTAGTAAGACATCATACACTGGAAATGTTTATAAAGCTGGAGAAAGTTATAATAATTATAAAAGGGAAGGACTATCACTACATAAGATTCTTATGGAAAATCACTAATATAGTGAAATTAAAGTATAATCAATGTAGTCTAAATTATGTAGCTGGAATTACCAATATAAATGGACACTAGCTTCTAAAGGTAGTATGAATTAAAGGCTTTAAAAAGGTAATATCAATGGTGTCTGATTTCCTTTTAAATTGTTTTTATAAGATTTCATTTTAAGTTGATATATTTATGGTTTCTGCACTCTACAAACTCAATAAACATCTCCCTAGATTATGATTTGCTGTACCAATTTGCTGAGTAAATGTATTACATATCCCATATCCTGAGTGCTTTCTCTCTAAGGAACCTAAATCATATTTACAAAAGTACAACTAATTTTCAAAGTGTTCCTTTGAGGAAGAAGAATAGGGAAAAAAAAAAAAAAAGAAAAAAACTCAGAGAAGCAAATCTCATAGCAATATCCTAATAGAAAAATAGCTTTTAAAGACATGGTCTCATATTCTATATTTATGAAACAAGGGATAAGGGATTTCATTTTATCTTTATCTGAGATTAATAATACATATTAATTATTTATATCCCTGTTGTTTAGGTATAATATAAGGATAAAAAGAAAAGCATATAATATTCTTGAGGGATCACTAGGCCTTAATTTACTAAACATCATTTAAAGTAATTTGTGCCTTGTGTGAAATATAAATACTTGGGAATAGACAACTCTCTTAAGTGCAAGTAATAGAATTGCAATCATTTCTACAGATCTAAACCTATTTATTGTAGTTATATTTTGTGCTCAGCATTGTGCAATTTCAATAATCCTTGAAACTCCCAGTAAAGGGACAAAGTCTTAGATAAGGAATGACTACAATAAAACTGCTAAAACCTGCATACTTTTGTATTCTTCCGGTTCATCCATCCACAAATAACCAAACATTCACAAGGGTCATCAAGCTAGAGTAGAGCAGAGAATGTTATTTCTGCAAAAGAGTAGCTTTTTCTTTTTGGAGACAAAAATAATTCATTAATTACACTGCTGAATTCAGTTCAATAATAGTGGAAAGTAAAAATTGTCCTAGTGGAATTTTAATATGTAAAAAAAAAATCTACATATATTTTCCTTCTTAAAATACACTTCTAAAAAGTGTATCTTTTATTTAATAATATATAATAGAAACTACAATGTTGGTATTACTCCTCTGTACAGATATTTTCCACTAAAAATAGATTTTTCTTAGAACTCTGTGAAGACAATGTAAAGCATATCAATAACAATAAAAAATGACATATATTGAATGTTAATGTATCAGACAGGTATAAAAAAAAGTAATAGTTTGTGATTCCAATGAACCCAATATACTGAGAGAAAGGAAAACAAAGAATCTAAACCAGTTGATTATACATATATAATATATACAATTTTATTTATTTATTTATTAATGCTTTATTCAAATTATTCAGAGTTACAAATGTTCTGAGGAAAGGAAAGGAGTAAAGCTTTGGATTCAGAAAATGTTTTCCAGATGAAATAATAGATGCACTGAGTTTGAATTCTAAATGGAAATTTTGATAGGTAAAAAGAAATCAGTATGAACATAACATGTAAAGAAAAAAGTTAACAACCACAGTTCTTTTCCAGACTACTTCTTAGATTGCTGTCCTTATTCTTTCATCTTCCCTCCTGTCTCCCTCCCTTTCTTCATTTAGTTATAGTTGTTTTGAGCAAAAATCATGTTTGGGTGAGAACATCAAACCCTTTGTCCACTTTCCACAAACTGTTTTTTTTTTTTTTTTCCTAAAATAAAGGAATGACCTGTCACCACAACTTCTGCCCTTTTATTCTGAGATCCCCTTTGCACTGCCTTGACTAATCTCTGGTCCAGTTACTGTCTTTCCCATAGGTATCATTCTCTTAGAAATTTTATTTTCAAATATCTTAAGCTGGACCTCATAATCTGTTCCAATCTCATTACAGAAAAGATCTTATATCTATTCTATTTACCAACTGACCTCCTAACTGATGAATTTAATATTTCTTGCTTTAAAGCCCCTGAGTATGAAAAGGTTAGTTAGAAGCAAGGTGGGTATTTTATCTACTCTGATGTTGCTTTGGAAATCCCTTCATGGCCTTGAATCCCTTAACCCAAACTTATTCTCTGGCCTCTACAACGTTACTAATGGTGGAAGGAAGAAACTGAATTTATTCCTTTACTAATATTGGTAGGGGAAATTTCATTCTGATCAAAACAAGAAATGCTGTCTTGTACCATCTGTCAAAAACACAACTGGGATAAAGCTATAAATGTGGACCAAGAAAGGGACATTTGCTTCATTGGCAATAAGATTTAATTCAGCTCTTATTTTCATTTTTTTAACTTTGTATTTATAATTTTACCTTATTTTATTATTTTATTCCAAGTACAGTGTTCTATTACTTTCAGGTGTATAATATGCTGATTCAAAAATTCCATATATTACTCAGTGTTCATTAAGATAAGTGTACTTTCAATTTCCTTCACTTATTTCACCCATCACCTCTTCCACCTCCCCTCTGGTAACCATCAGTTTGTTCTATAGTTAAGAGTCTGTTTTTTGGTTTGTCTGTCTTCTTTCTTTTCCTTTGTTCATTGTTTTGTTTCTTAAATTCCACATATGAGTGAAATCATATGATATTTTTCTTTCTCTGACTTATTTTGCTTAGCATTGTACTCTCTAGTTCCAACCATGCTGTTGCAAATGGCAAAATTTCATTTCTTTTTATGGCTGAAGAATATTCCATTATAAATATATATATACAACCGCTTTGTTGATTCATCTATCAATGGGCATGGGCTGTTTCCATGTTTGGCTATTGAAAGTAGTGCCACCATAAATACAAGGTGCATATATCCCTTCAAATTAGTGCTTTTGTACTCTTTGGGTAAATATACCATAATGCTATTACTGGGTCATAGGATAGTTCTGTTTTTAAATTTTCAAGGAACCTTCATAATATTTTCCACTGTGGCTATGAGGGTTCCTTTTTCTCTATATCTTTGTCAATACTTGTTTTTTTTTTTTTTTGAGTTTTTTATTTTAGTCATTTTGATTGGTATGCAGTGATTCCTCATTGTGTGTGTGTGTGTGTGTGTGTTTAAAGATTTTATTTATTTATTTGACAGACAGAGATCACAAGTAGGCAGAGAGAGAGGAGGAAGCAGGCTCCCCACTGAGCAGAGAGCTGGATGTGGGACTCTGTCCCAGGAACCTGGGATCATGACCTGAGCTGAAGGCAGAGGCTTTAACCCACTGAGCCACCCAGGCACCCCCTCATTGTGTTTTTTATTTGGATTTCTGTGATGATGAGTGATGATGAGTACCTTTTCATGTTTCTCTTGGTTATCAGGATGTCTTCTTGGAGAAATGTCTGTTCATGTCTTCTGCCCATTTTTTTAAATTGGAATATTTGTTATTTTGGTGTTGAGTTTTATAAGTTCTTTATATGTTTTGGATACTAACCCTTTATTAGCTATGTCCTTTGCAAATATCTTTTCTCATTCAGTATGTTGTCTTTCAGTATTTTTGGTTGTTTCCTTTGCTGTGCAGAAGCTTTTATTTTGATGTAGTCCTGATAGTTTATTTTTGCTTTTGCTTCTCTTGTCTCAGGAGACATATCTAGGAAGATGTTATTATTACTGATGTCAGAAAATTTATTGCCTGTGCTCTCTTATAGGATTTTTATGACATTAGATATCCTTAACCCATTTTGACTTTATTTTTATGCATGATATAAGAAAGTGGTCCAGTTTCATTCATTGCATGTTTCTGCCCAGTTTTCTCAACACTTTTTATTGAAGAGACTGCCTTTTTCCTATTGCATATTCTTCTTTTCTTTGTTGAAGATTAGTTAACTGTGTCATTGTGCATTTATTTTGGGGACTTCTATTCTGTTTTACTGATATACGTGTCTATTTTGTGACCATATTATACTCTTTTGATTACTACAGCTTTGTACTGGAACTTGAATTCTGGAATTGTGACACCTCCAGTTTTACTTTTCCTTTTTAAGCTTGTTTTAGCTATTTGAGGTCTTTTATGGTTCCATACACATTTAGAATTGTTTGTCCTAGTTCTGTGAAAAATGCTTTTGATACTTTGATAAGGACTGTATTGTATCTATAGATTGCTCTGGGTAGTGTAGACATTTTAACAATATTTCTTCTAATCCATGATGAGTGTGGATTTTTTTTTTATTTCTTTGTGTAGCTTTAGTTTATTCCATCAATATTTTATAGTTTTTAGATTACATGTCTTTCATTCCTTTAGTTAACTTTATTCCTACCTATTTTATTTTTTTGAGTGTAATTGTAAATGGGATTTAAAAAAATATCTTTCTGCTGCTTCCTTATTGGTGTATAGAAATGCATTAGATATCTGTACATTGATCTGTACATCCTGTGAACTTAGTGAATTCATTTATCAGTTCTGTAGTTTTTTGGTGGAGTCTTTAGGGTTTTCTCTAAATACTATTATGTTATCTGCAAATACAGAACATTTTACTTCATCCTTACTGATATATTCCTTTTATTCCTTTCTATTATCTAGCTTCTGTGGCTAGGACAATTAGTACTATATTGATTAAAAGATGGTGAGACTGAACATCCTTGTCTTCTTCCTGACCTTATAGGGAAAGCTTCCAGTTTTTTTCTCCATTGAAGAAGATGTTTAAGATGTTTGCTATGGGTTTTTCATATAAGGCTTTCATTATTTTGAGTTATGCTTCTTTTAAATGGAATAGAATTGTGGGTTTTTATCATGAATGGATGTTGTATTTTGTAAAATGCTTTTCCTGCATCTATCAGAATGATCACATGATTTTTATTCTTTGTCTTAATGATATGATATATCACATTGATTGATTTGTGATTATTGAATGACCCTTGCATTCTGGGAAAAAATCCTATTTGATCATGGTGAATGGTTTTTAAAAATATATTGTTGGATTCAGTTTGCCAATATTATGTTAAGAATTTTTACATCAATGTTCATTAGAAATACTAGATTGTAGTTACTTTGTTTTTTTTCTTGTTTGTTTTATTTTGTTTTTGTTTTTGTTTTTTTGGTTTGATGTCTTTATCATGTTTTAGTATCAGGATAATGCTGGCTTAGAATGAATTTGGAAGTTTTCCTTCCTCTTCTATTTTCTGGGAAAGATTGATATTAATAGATATTAACCTCCTTCAAATATTTGGTAGAATTCACCTGTGAAGCCATCTGGTCTTGGACTTTCATTTTTTGGGAGTTTTTGATGACTGATTTAATTTCATTGCTAGTTATCAGTCTGTTTGAATTTTCTGTTTCTTTCTGATTTATTTTTGAGAAGTATGTTTCTAGGAATTTGTCTATTTCTTTTAGTTTGTCCAATTTTTGCATATGACATATGATTTTTCATAATATTCTCTTAAATTTGTTTATATTTCTGTGCTATTGTTATTTCTCCTCTTTCTTTTTTGATTTTATTTGTGTTCTTTCTCTCTCCCTCTTTTTTCTCTTTTTATGAGTCTGGCTAGATGTTTATCAATTTTGTTAATCCTTTCAAAGAATGAGATCCTGGTTTCATTGGTCTGTCCTATTGTATTTTTAGTTTCTATATCATTTATTAATTCTGCTGTTTTTGTTTGTTTGTTTGTTTGTTTGTTTTTTAAATTTCACTCTTTCTGCCAGACTGGGCTTTTGTTTGATATTTTTTAACTCTTTTAGGTATAAAGTTTGTTATTTATTTGAAAATTTTCTTGCTTCTTGAGATGGGCATGTACTGTTATAAACTTGCCTCTTGTAACCTCTTTTGCTACATCCCAAAGATTTTTAGACTGTTGTGCTTTCATTTTCGTTTGTCTTCATGTAAATTTTGATTTCTTCTTTGATTTCTTGGTTCACCCATTCATTGTTTAGTAACATGTTATTTAACCATTTCATTACTATATGTCTGGTTGTGGATAACCTTGGGCTGATTTTGTTGAATATCCTTATGATCACTACTTTAAATTCTCCATCAAGTTTGTTATTTATATCTATTCCACTTAGTTTTCCTGTGGTGGTTTTGTCCTGACCTTTCATTTGAGACATATTCTTCTGTCTCCTCATTTTGTCTATCTCTCTGAGTCTGTTTCTGTGTTAGGAAAGTCAACTTTATCTCCTGCTCTTGAAAGTAACGTCCTTATGAAGAAAAGAACCTATAGTGTCCTGTAGTGTAGTGTCCCACTATTTACCAGAAACTGGTGTTTCAAGTATGTCTCCTATGTGTGTTGCATATAGCCCACTGTTTTATCTTGGCTGTTTTTTCCTTCAGCTCATTCATCTACAATAACTCTCTTTGCTGATTGTGGGCATGGTTTGTCCTTGTGTTGTTAGTAGACCACTCTGAAGAAATGTTAGGCTTGAATTTAGTAAGACTTGGCTTTTGCCAGAGATGCAGTAGCACCAAACTACAGGGTTCTTTCCTTATGTTGTCCCCTGAGAAGTTTTCATTGGTGTATGGGACAAATAATCACCAACTGACCGTCTGTAGCTTGCTGTTGGGGCTTCAGTCTGACTGGTGTGTGTGGTTATCTTCTCTCCCCAGGACTTTGGAGTGGTGCTGTCCCCTGTCAGGTTCCTTGCATACTTATAGGTTTGTGGTCCTGGTTTGAATGACCTATTGCCAAGAACATTTTGGAAGGGGTTTGGTGCACAGTGCCTAAAATATTTGCATACTGGTGAGAAGCAACATGTAATCATTGCAGGGACCAGCCTGCCAGGGCCAGTCACACAGTTTTAACAAGGTGTGTGATGGTCTGCTGCAAACGGAGACCTTCTGCTGCTGCTCCCAGGATCAGGGCCAACTAGGGCTAATCTGCAAAATGTTTGCAGAGGGGTGTGCTGTTTTAACAAGGTGCAGACTGGACTTCCACTGTATGTCATTTTCATACAGCATGTATAAACTTGTGTATGGCCTAATGACTTGACTTGCATATGTCATGAAATGATTACCACAATAAATTTAGTTAACATCCACCATGTCATATAGATAATGTGATGAGACTTCCTAGATTCTACTCTCTTTACAGCTTTCAAATATACCACATAATAATATTAGCTATAGCCTTTCTGTTTTACATTACATCCCTGGTACTTACTGATATTATTGCAAGAATTTTGTATCTGTTAACCACCGTCCTCTAATTCTCCTCTCCCCCTTGCCTCTTTTAAGCACAAAGCTGATTTTTTTTTTTTTTGTAAAAATGTTTTTGTTGGTTTGTTTTAGATTTCACATAAAAGTGAGATCATATAGTATTTGCCTTTTTTAATCTGATTTATTTCACTTAGCATAATACCTTCAAGGCCCAATAATGCTATTCCAAATGGCAGGATTTCCTTCTTTTTTTTTCTGGCTGAATGATATTCCCCTGCTCATATATACTACAACTTCTTTACCCATTCATCCACTGATGGATGCTTATGCTGTTTTTCATGACTTGGCTCTTGTAAATAATGCTGCAATAAACATGGGGGTACAGATATCTCTTCAACATAGTGTTTTCATTTCCTTTGGATATATTTCCAGAAGTGGAATTGCTGAATCCTAGGCAGTTCTACAAAGGCAAAAACTCTCTGCCTTCTATATCATTGTGTAATCAGTGATTATCATAGTGAATGTAGGTGGCCAACATAGATTTATTAAAGGACAAATCTCCATAAATTGCATTATTTCTATTCCATGCCTGGCTCAGTTAATGTATGGATTTTCAACTGCTAAGTAACAAAAGAGCCCAAAACTTAGCTGCTAAACACAACAAAAATCTATTACTTCTTATTATTGCTGTGTTGCTTGAGTGGTTTCTTTGCTGATTTCACCAGGGTTGACTTATACATGTGTATTAAGCTGGAGGATTTGCTGGACTAGAAAATCCAATATGGCCTTTTTGCATGTGTATGTATGCTTCTATGTATTCTCTGTAAGGTAATGGTTGCTTACTTTAAATAGTACTCCAGGCATGGTTTATTTGTCTCTGACTTCTCAATTACATATCTTTATTCTTAAATAAATGCACTTTGTACTCCAAAGATCAAAATTATGGTCTTTATTTTATGTATCATCTGAGTGACCTTGCTTTATATAGAAGATGTTTTCATCCTGTTATAGCACCATTATAATCTACTATGCTACTCATCCTGTGAGTAGCACCATTACAAGTCTCTTACCTGAAAATATATTGCTCAACCAGCCTGGGCATAGTCACTTCAATTTATTTATATTAAATTTTAACCACAGTCTCATGCTTATCTTCACCTGGCCCATATCATCATTCTTATGTCTTCCAGTTCTGACCAAAATCCATTTCTCTCTTTTTTATACACTCCAACATAGGCACGTGTGTATGCACACATATATTCTCTCTCTCTGTCTCTTTCTAACACCCCCCCATCAATGGAGGAAAGAAACCCATAAAATTTAGGGTCATATTCTAGAATATTATTTCTATCTGATTTTAGGTAAGTTTCATGAGCTCATTAAGACCTCATTCCCTTATCTTCAAAAGCAAAGTCAAATTATACTATCTTAGCAGGTCCCATGAGATAAGCATTAGAAAAAATAAAGTTTTATAAATTGTAAAGGACTACACAATGGTTAATTTGAATTTTATGGACATATTTATGTGAAATATATAATGTATACCCATATTCATATTTTCAAAATTATTGCCTTTTCATTTAAGAATAAGTGATTATATAACTTACCCAGTTCTTTTATTTAAAAATTTAAGCTGAGATACATTGCAATTTATTATTGTTTTTCCAGTTAAATTTAACTTTGCTATAGTTGACTAGAAAATTAGTAATTATAGAAGACACTTGACATATTGTAAATCATTATGACAATTTTTTTTAATGTGAGTTTGTTTTCCTTCATCCTTTTATTAAAACAACACAATTCTCAAAATTTGTCTATAACATATTTGGTAATACATATTTAGATGGAAATTCATTTTTCTCATGTGCCCTTAGTGAAATTTTATTAGTATAAAAATAGCAACTTTTAGTTTTACTGTTAAATTTATTGGAGAATGAGTGAATTTTCTGAATTGTGAGAAATGTAAATCAGTCTTCAAATTACCAGAGCACATATTACAATGAAGTGGAGGTGATATATTAAAATAGCATTCTTCTTTCTTTTCCTTTACCTTTTTTCTTCTTCCTGTACATATATATATGAAAGCAAGAAGAATGATTCTTTCTCTTCTTCTCCCTCTTTTGCCCTCTAGTATGAGGTGGGAACCATCAATAAGTGCTGTTGCTATGCAGATAACACTTTTTCTCAGGGTCTCTCTCCCACCCAATGATCACCCCATCATTCAACATTCTCATTTCCACAATTTTATCTAATTAAACACATATAAGTAGAATTTTTCTGATTCTCAATTAGTCCCAAACTTAGAGTGCATTTGCACATGCATGGTCATGCATACATGCATACATGGTCAGTTAGAGGAAGTGGCATGGTTGATAAATTTAAAACACAAGTTTTGTATTATCCTAGCTGTTAATGCATTTTAAAAGTCCAACCACAAAGAGTGACAAAAGGTCTCCCCTCAGATTAATGGTCTTATAGATTTAGAAAATTCATGGTTTGGGATACAGTTGATTAAGTGTCTGCCTTTGGCTTAGGTCATGATCCTGGGGTTCTGGGGTCAGACTTGGGCTTCCTGTTCAACAGGAGTTTGTTTCTCCCTCTTCCTCTGCCCCTCCCAACTCTTGTGCCCAACTCGTGTGCTCTCTCTCTCTCCTTCTCTCTCTCTCTCTTTTTTAAGATTTTATTTATTTATTTGACAGAGAGAGATCACAAGTAGGCAGAGAGAGATGGGAAAGCAGGCTCTCCGCTTAGCAGAGAGCCGGATGTGGGGCCCAATCCCAGGGTCCTGAGACCATGACCTGAGCTGAAGGAAGAGGCTTAACCCACTGAGCCACCCAGGTGCCCTTCTCCTTCTCTCTCTTACTTGCTCTTTATCTCTCAAATTAAAAAAAAAAATAAATAAATAACAACCTTAAAAAAAAAAAAAAAGAACATTGATGTTTGGTAATGCATTCAAGAATTTTCTAGAGAAGGGATCAAGATGGCGGAGAAGTAGCAGGCTGAGATGACATCAGGCAGCAGGAGATCAGCTAGATATCCTATCAAACCATTCCGAACACCTATGAATCCAACAGGAGATCAAAGAGAAGAAAAACAATTCTAGAAACAGAAAATTGACCACTTTCTAAAAGGTAGGACCAGCGGAGAAGTGAATCCAACGCCCGAGGGGAAGATAGACCCTGGGGGGAGGGGCCGGCTCCCAGCAAGGGGTGGAACAACGGAGCACAAAATCCGGACTTTTAAAAGTCTGCTCCACAGAGGGACATTGCTCCAGAGGCTAAACTGGGATGAAGACCTCACGGGGACAGCGTGGACTCAGGTCCTGCGGGGTCACAGAAGGATTGGGGGTGTCTAAGTGTCACAGAGCTCACAGGTATTAGAGCGGGAAGCCGGCTGTGGAGAGAGAGCCCAGGAGTGAGCTCTCAACTCGGGGCTTCCTAGAGCCATGGTCTGTGACACGGGCCAGTGCTCTGTGCGAGGGGTCCCCACAAGATCCGGGGAGACTCCGACCTGGGAGAGCTCAGGGATCTACAGGGTTCGAGGACTCCAGGTGGGACTCTGCCAGAAACAGAGATGCTTGGTCACAGGCTGGGTGAGCTCGGAGCGCAGCTAGAAACCAGTGAGACGGGACTGATTACACACAATTTTCTCTAAGCCCGGCCGGAGGCTGGGGAGATGGGAGTGATTAAACGCTTTTCTCTGAAGGAGCACTGAAGACTGGGGCCCCTAGCTCTCGGCTCCTCCGAGCCAGAAATTGGGAGGCTGCCATTTTCATTCCCGTCCTCCGGAACTCTATGGAAAGCGTTCAGGGAACAAAAGCTCCCGAAAGAGAACCTGAGAGGATTACTTAGCCCGGCCCCTGGTAAGGGCGGTGCAATACTGCCTGGGGCAGAGACACTTGAGAATCACTACAACAGACCCCTACTTCAGAAGATCAACAAGAAATCCGGCCAAGACCAAGTTCACTTAACAAGGAGAACAGCAGATTCTTATCTAGACAAAATGACAAGGTGGAAAAACTCACCACAAAAAAAACCAGGAGGCAGTACTGAAAGCTAGGGACCGAATCAATACAGACATTGATAATATGTCAGATCTGGAATTCAGGACGATGATTCTCAAGGTTCTAGGCAGGCTTGAAAAAGGCATGGAAGATATTAGAGAAACCCTGTCTGGAAAATAAAAGCCCTTTCTGGAGAAATAAAAGAACTAAAATCTA
>ML110908.1:20577-32671 GCA_003697995.1 Taxidea taxus jeffersonii | reverse complement strand
GAAACGGGCTAAACCCATGAACTCAGTTCTCTCCCTTGGTGGGTGGGAGGATGGATTTCTTAAACATCGAGATTGAAAATTCAGCTTTAAACCTGCGCCGAGCAAGATTTAACACTGACGATTAACCCGGGCAACCAGCTCATCGCGCCGCTGGGGTGATTTTCACACGCTCCGGCAACCAGGAGGCTGGCAGCTTGTTGCCCTGCCCGTTAGTACAACGGAAGGGGCCCCAGCCTGGGGAGGGGGCGGCGGTCACTTTAGGCTTCCCGTCCTGGTGCCCTGACACAGCAGGAGCAGGCGTGCAACTGTCCTGTGCCCCGGGATCTTCCTGGCCGTCAGACCCCCTAGCCCCGGGCTGTGGCTGAAGGAGCTGGGGTGACAGGTGCGGCTATCTTGGGTCTTGGAAGCAGAGCACAGGTGGTCAATACAGACTTGTCTGTGGCTGGGGAGGCACTGGCCCAGGAGGGCCCTGGGGGTGTGTGTGTCTCTCTTGGTTCCCGGCTCATGGTATGTCCACTGTGCCTCGCAGTGTCCCTACTGCACGGACAGCACCCCCAGCGCCTGGCCCTCCAGAGGTGCCCACAGACGGGCGTGTATAACCCCCACGCTTCTCCCAGAATAGACCCGTTCACTTACAGCAGTGGGGCCCTGGTTCTTTAAAATACCACGTCAGCGGGCACCTGGATGCACGGTGGGTTTTGGCTCACGTCCTGATCTCGGGGTCATGGTCCTGACCCAACTCAGTGGGGAGTCTGCTGGAGATCCTCTCTCTCCCTCTCCCCCTGCCCCTGTCCCCTGCCCCACGTTCTCTCTGTCTCTCGAAAATAAACACACAAATCTTTTTAAAAAACCGTATCAGCAAGACTTTTAAAGAAAAGCTCTCTGGCTTCCTCCCGTGGGCCAGGGTCTGAGCCACAGTCGTTCTGGACTCACGCCTCTCCAGATGGCAAACCATGGGGACCACAGCGACGACTCTCCCTCCTGAGAACTCCGCGTACGTTTTTGTCCATCTCACGCAGTTTTGGAGTGCTGCTCTCTGCCCCTGCACGTGGCCACTGTCCTCGGGAGTCCAGAGCAATGATTTCTGGGTGAGTGGAGTGGCGGGTGAGGAGGGCAAGCGGGTGGGCACCTGCCCTGCTCCTGTTTGCAGGGTGCCAGGTGCCCCGGCAGGGAGCAGAGCGAAGGCAGGGAGGACAGCTCTGTCCTGGGCCGGGGGCTTCGAGAGGCAGGAGGAACCCACCAGCAGGGTGGGTGCAGGCAGGACTGGATGGCCTCTGCACGGGGCTGGGAACCCCTCCCCTCCCCCTCCCCCATCCCTCCTCCCCTCTCCCCCCTGCTCACATGCACTCTCCCATACAACCGTGAGCTGGAGGGAGGCAACAGCATTAACACCGAACCCTTGGCTGCCCTTGAGAAGCTGCTGGTCCAGTAGAGACGTCAGACAAGAAAACAATCAGTCCCATTTCCACCCGATGACTATTATTCGCAGCGGTGGAAGGGTAGAAAGGAGGCGGCGAGGGTGACAGGAGGGACCGGGGGTGGTGCGTCCACGCCACGGGATGTCCATCAGCCAAACACTGACCCCTGCTAGGATGCGGATGGACCTCGAGGACAAGTGATGCTCCGTGAGAGAAGCCAGCTGTGAAAAGACAAATATTACATGATTCTTTCCTTTTTTTTTTTTTTTTTTTAAGGTTTTGTCTATTTTTTTACCAAGAGAGACACAGCAAGAGAGCGAGAGAGCGACACCAGCAGGGGGACTGGGAGAGGGAGAAGCAGGCTTCCCACTGAGCAGGGCTCCATCCCAGGACGCCAAGATGCTGACCCGAGCCACAGGCAGACGATTAGCTGCCTGAGCCCCAGTTACATCTCAGTTTAAAGGAGTGATTCCAAATTGTCCGAGGTCCGTGAGGGACCAGCGAGGAGTCCTCCCACACACCGCAGGTCCTCTGAGCCACCAGATTTGGGGGCTGTGAGTGGAGGACCCCCTCCTGCCTTGAAGCTGAGAGCAGGGGCAGGAACCTGCAGGCGGGGCAGACACACTGACCATGGGGACAGACCCCCCGGCACCGCCCCCCTCTGCTGGGCCAGCCCTGCGGGAGTTCGAGAAACCCCCGTCAGGCCCCCCCCCCCCAAATACCAGCTCTGCCCCACCTGGGTTCGGTCCCCGTGACTGCTCCCACTTTCCCGCCAGAACCATCACTGGGCTGGGGCAACCCCTGAGTGGCCCTGCAGGCAGAGCTCTCAAACAGGAATAGAAAACCTGTGTCTCCCGCAGGAGAAGGGTCAGACTGCACGAAACGACCCTTTCAGGTCCACAGACATTTCATGGACCTGGATGGCTTTGTAACATCTGCTTCTTGCTCTTAGTCACAGTTGAAGAAGTGTGAGAAACCATGTTTTCAGTTAACCCCTCCCCCTTGCAGCCTCCTTCATACCCTCCTCCCCTTCCCTGTATTTTCTTTCTAAGTCACAAAGGCCGGGACAGCAGAGGGGTCACCATAAAAGCGTTATTTGGGTGGGCTAGTTTCCTTCTGTCCTATGATGCACTGAAGGGTGCTTGGATTGGGTCGTGGGGGCGAGAGGAGGACCCGGAGTGAAGTTGGGCTGGGACAGGCTCCAGGGGACTTGGAGAGAGTCACACGTTCTGTCCAGGATGCCTTCCCAATTGCCCCGCGGGGAGCACTCCCCCTCAGGCTGCATGGCCCTGGGACGTTGTGGTCGCCTGGGCACCTCTCCCATTTTGGAAGGGGCTGGTCTCGCCGGTGCCATCCCTGACATCAACCCTGTGCCCGTCCCCTATAGGTCACCAAGAAATCCCTCCAGGTGGGCTGCCAGGTGCCAGGAGGGCAGTCCTCTGGGTCCCGGGACCGCAGGGAGCTGAGACCGGAGAGCTGAGGGGACATCGCAGGCACATGACAGTGCTGACGGGAGACGGGCTTTGGGTCATTTCTCGCCTTCAACTCCAGAAAAGACCCATAGATCTCCGAGGAAAGGAGGGTGTGAGGGAGGGGCCGTTCTGGGGGAAGTTCTTGGGAGACTCTTTGCAGACGATGTACAGAGAGAGGCCCAGACGTGCCAACGGTGACGGACAAGCCCTACGGCCAGCAGAGCCCCTCTCAGATCCCCAGCACAAATGCACGTTCACACACATACACACGCACGTGCACACATTCAGTTGGTTCTCCCACCTGGGCTCTCTGAGGACGAGGCCCCTAATGGCTTTGTTATGAAATGGACGATGCTGTAATGGTCAATTTACTGACCATGTGCGCTCTGTGCACGCCACGGGGCTGAGCATTTTGTGTGCAGTGTCCTGCTCAATCCTCCCCAAACCCACGGTCATCTCTATTTCACTGATGATGGAAATGAAGCTGAGAGAGGTCAGGACACCTGCCCAAGGCCATCCGGCTAGTACACGGCAGAGCAAAGACTCTGTCTCAGTTGCTGCAGAGTGGTCTAGAGCCCACCTTTGTTTTCGTGACATGACCTTGACTCCCAGGTCCAGGAGGACGGCTGGACACAGGCATGCATGGCGAGAGGGTGAGCCTTCATGTCCTTCCACGCCATGCTCACGGTCACCTGGGCTCACCTCTCCCCGCACCCCCATGAATCTGTGCTGGCAGACCGGCTCTGGCTTCAAGCAGAGACAAAATTCCATGAAAGGCAGCTTGTTGGTCCAAAACAGTTGGCTCTTATCATGATGTGTTAAAAATGAGGAGTAACCAGATCATCGGACCCGAAAATGCAATATGACTCTAGTCACATTTCTCTGGAGGTAGACAACGGGCTGAAACAGAAACCCTGTGTGTTGCCGCCGCTCTGTGTCTTTACTAACTAACATGCCAGGACGCTTTGCGGGAACCGCATACTTGAGATGGCATGAAACAGCTCCCGTCGCGCAGGGTGGCTCCCGGCTTCCCCACGATCCATCTTACTATCTCCTGAGTGTCCAAGCGTTGCTTTACATATGCACGGAAGCCCCCGGTTCACATGCAAGCTCGGCTGCAATTCGACCTCTTGGCCCCACTGGCATCGCTTTGCGTTTTCAACGAAGATGCTGTGGTCCGAGATGGTAGGTTCTCCTGATTGGAAATCTTTGCTCTTTGCCCCCAAAAGACGGCTCAGGCTTGGAAGGTGCCCTTGTGGGGGCTGTGGGTCCTAGCTGCCTGGTGCTCCAGGTTGGAGGCCAGGGACGGTCCGTGGGGCCGCCTGGGTCTCTTCCCACCAGCAAGGGGAAGGCAGAACCGGAGGCAGAGGACTCAAGGGGGGATGACGCTGCTCTCCGGTGATGAGACCGCCCCCACCGCCCCATGCGTGTCCCCTTAGCACCTGGTGGCATGAGAATCAGGGCCTGACGTGTGGGAGGATGCACCCACTCACTCATAATTAAAGAAATACGTGATGAAACCGTAAAATAAGGCTTTCCACCTCTCCGAATGGCAGAGCAGCTGACACTTTGGTGACAGCCAGCCTCGGCAAAGAAGTGGGGACAAGGCTTGTCCTCAGCCTTACTTGGTGCCGCGGGAGTAGGGATGAATGAAGCCTTTAGATCCTCGCGACTCCGAGTGCGGTTGAAAGGCAGGCAGCAGCAGCAGCCGTCCTGGAGCTCGTCAAAATGCAGATTCCCCGGTCTGCTGGTGGGAAGCTGGGAGCGGCGCCCGGCAGCCTGTGGTTGGGGCCCCCCAGTGATGCTGGCGGAGCCCACAGTGTGAGAGGTGTTGGTCTAGAGGATGTTCTGGCCCCCGAGTCCCACTCTTTTTTTTTTAGTATGACATTTTTTTAATTGGCTGCTGCTGGGGCCTGGGAGGACAACTGCTTTTCTATGCTGGGAATCCATCTGGTCGCGCTGCCGAATGGTCCACTGGTTCTCGTCACTTGTCGGCTGATTCCACTGGATTTTCTAGGGAGAGGATTCTACGGCAAATCAGGACAGATCTGCCTTGTCCTTTCTGATCTGTGTACCTCTTATCTCCGTTTCTTCTCCTCTGTTCCATTTGCTGGGACCTCCCGAGCCGGAATGAATTCCGCTCTGCTTTCGGGAATTGCTCTCCAGACGGGCGTCTTCGGACGGGTACGTGAAGACGGTGGTTCAGGGCTTCCCTGCAGTGGCGGCAGCAAGAACAAAATGCTGGAGAGTCCGGAAGGCCCGACGGCGTGGGGCCGGTTCACACCCAGGCTCAGCCAAGCCCGGGAACGCTCCGCAGCCATGAGAAGGTTGGGATCGCTCCGAACGAGCAGGCTTTAAGAGACCGCAGACATGCGGCGTTTGGAAAGGAAGGACACAGCTTGGCCGGCACAGCACAGAGATACACAAACACGGGTGATTCCGGCACACACGGGGTTTGGAAGGGAAGGCAGGGCATCATTCTCCATATCTGAGGAGGAGGCCTGGGGGCCTAAGGGCCTGGGGCTGGAGGGGCAGGGACTGGGGCCCACACTTTTCCCACTATTTTAATTTTTATATTCTGAAAATGTTACTTCTTCAGTAAAAAGGTTAGCACGCATTTCTGAAGGAGTTTTTAAAAAGTAGATACACACAGGTTGGTCAGAAAGGGATGCCTCTCCATCTAGGTCAGGGCTTCTCAGCCCAGGCTGTGCACTAGAACCTCGTGGACCTGCTGTTCGAGGGGCAGAGCCCCGAGCATCACTGTGGCACTGAATCCCGCTTCCAGGGGCCGATGTCCACTCCGCGAGAACACAACGTCAGGGTTCGCTCAACAAACTCACCCTCACGATTGAACTTGAGCAGGTTCACCGAAAACGGAACTGCTGTGGCCCAGGGCAGCCCGGGCACCTTGCCCTCCACGCTTGGAGATGTCGGGGGAGTTTGTCTCCGGTTGCCGGACGGTGGATCCAGGTGCGAATTCCCCCACCGCTCTGGAGCTATGGGACTCAGCGGGTTTCCTGACCTCTCTGGGCAGGGCTGTGCCAACTTTGGGAGATGTGAAGGAGATGGACGGAGAAAAGGTGAGGTGAAAAGTCGACAGACTCGTACTTGCGGGACCATCAGACTAACCCATCCCCGGGTTCAGGGGTCTTCATGGTCTTCGTGTTCAGGCAGGCATCCTTCCTCCCGGGGCCTTTCGTGGCCACCCTCTGCTCTCTGGTGTTTATTGCAGGCTTAATGTCCAGGAAGGGTTTTGAACTTCCTTTTGTACACGGGGAACCTGGAGTCAGAGGTTACACGACTCGGCAAAGTCAAGGGCAGAAAACAAAGCACAAGGGTCCGCATGCTACTTCCTGTCCCCTGAATCCCATCGCCTCCTCCTGGGTTTCAGACATTGTCAGGAAAAGACCAGATACAACCCGAACATACCCTATGCACGTTCCACTTTTATAAGGAAGGAAAAAATAGGAAGGATATGGACCAACGTGTTAAACCTTCAGATTATAAATTCTTTTTATCTTCTTCCTTATCTTGATTGCCTGGAATCTGTACAATCATATCCGCTTCCTTTGCAAAGGTGAAAACACCACGTATGTATTTACGGTACCAATTAAAAAAAAACATATTATATACTGACACACAGGAACTGGAAAAACAAACACAGCCACAAAATGATGAGTGTCAGGTCAAATTTTAAAAGCACATCACACATCTGTCCATTCAAATCTGAAGACAGAAGCCAAGCTGGGGAGGTGTGATTTCTGAACGATGGTTATGGAGCAACAGGATTTTCTTGCGTAATTTCTGAAATGTTATACAAAGATCTATACACTTTTAAAATGATCAACCGTCACCTTCTCCAGGAGGGATTTTCTAGATACTGTATGGGAAAGGTGCCCTTGCCCCCGGGGCGGGAAATCATTTCTGCCCCCTTCCTCTTCGCTGTTTTTACTCACCGCCTTCCCTACCACCTGGGTTATGCGATGGAGGCAGGTTCTTGTCTCTCCGGACGCGGGGTGTCAGCTCTCCAGGTCCGAGACCTTCGCCCAGAAGAGCGTCGGCACGTGGTGGGTGTGGATCCTGCTGGGTGAGTGACTAGAGGACAGGAGGCGGGTGAAGGGACGAGGAGGGAGGGCTCGCGTGGCGGGAAGCTGCTGGGCAGACCAGAGATGTGAGTTCATCATCCTGCTATGGATCGAGTCCGTCCTCGGGGGCTCTGCTGGGCGCTGGATACGGAAGACGCGCTCACTGTCCGCGAGGAGCATGACTACTGCGGAATCTGGCCGCGGCTGGGGGGCAGGCGGGGACGGAAGGGGACGAACATTTATCAAGTGACGTATTTCACCTCAAGGTTTACGTACGTTATCTCATGTGATACCCTCAGCGCCGCTCCAAGACTGGGAGCAGACGACCGTCTCTCCTGCGGCAGGCGCGTACTTAGAGGCTGGAGATGACCCACAAGCCGCGGTGCCTGGAGGGCGTCCCGTGTCCTCTGCAGCGGTGGGCGCGGTGCCCACAGAGCCAGGGACAAAGGTGAGGCCTGGGGGCGGGGAATGGGGGCTTGGGAAATTTGGTCGCAGCCCCCCCCGTCTTGTGAGGATGGAGTGGGGCCCCGCGGCCGCTGGTCTCATAGGGTCATGTTGGGGAGCAGACAGAAGAGGCGTCTGAAATCCACGGCACACGGTAGGTTCTCCATAAAAACAGGCTGAGTGAGTATTTATGGCTCACAGGGGGGAAACTGAGGCTTGGAGATATTAGGAGACTTCCCTGAGGCCCAGGAGCGTGAGTAGGGCAGTTGATGATTTGAACCTGGGGCTCTCTGGCCCGGAGCCCCTGTGTTGTTACATCGTCAGAGCCTATAAACAGAAGATGAAAATGCGGCCAAGGTCAAGGAGGAGAGGAGGCCAGGGTCTGCCATGCTGACCTTCGGGACCAAGTAGGACGGAGAACCCTACGGGACCAACGGGGTCTCACCGAGGAGATGCAGGACGGCTGCAGGGCTGGAGAAAATACCCGGAAGGGAAACCGAGGCTCTTTCCTGCAGAGGGATTACAAGTGGGAGACACAGAGGTGCGGCAGAGCTGTGGCTGGACGTGATTCAAGTGCAGGGCAGGAGGGCTCGGACCCTGGGCAGATAGACCGGGGCGGGGTCAGACGAGTACCCAGTGACCTTGAGCGTCACCCTGGAGATCCTGGTTCTCAAGCCTGGCTGCACATTAGACACCTGGGGAACTTAAATATGCGGCAGAGTCTGGAGCCCCCCAGACCTGTGCAGAGCAGACGGCCAGCTGGCTGGAGCAGAGTGAGGGAGATCCCGGAGACAGAACGGGGGCCTGGTCGTTGATGACCCTCGAGGGCCATCAGGAGGCCTCTGGCTTCCCCTCTAAGATTTTAAGCCGAGTCTGTCTGGTCCTAACATCTGTGTCCTTGCAGGGCGGAGGGAGAGGCTTGAAGAGAACAGAGCCAGGCTGAAGTGAGAAGCCTCATCAGGCTGCAGAGATTGTCCTGGTGAAAAGTCAGGCCCCCCCCAGACTCTACACAATGGGAATCAAGAGAAAATCAGGTTCCAGGGATGCCTGAGGGGCAGAAGGACAGGTCTTGCTTGGATTCCGGAGGCAGAGGACAGCGCTCCTCAGCCTGGTTGCTGTGTATGCCTCGCCTGCGCCTGGAAGTCCCCCCACCCCATACAGCGACCTAGCACGGGCCCCACAAAGCATCCAGATGTCTTGGTTCGCTCCCAGCAGGACTTGGTGTCTTGGAGCCATCACTGGGGGAGGGGGGGCAGTCAAGGGAGGAGAGGCAGAACCAAGGACTGCAGTTAGGGGTACGAGGTGCAAAGAAGACCCCCCAGGGGAGTGGGGGGCCACCAGCCCAATAGGGAGCCCACCCGAGAGGCAGGCCAGGCCTCGGCAGAGGGTGTGGGTGGGCGTCTGGGTCCTTTCAGCCGCTGTGGAAGTCATCATAAAATGTGGGCTCCGGGGGCGCCTGGGTGGCTCAGCGGGTTAAAGCCGCTGCCTTCGGCTCGGGTCATGGTCCCAGGGTCGTGGGATCGAGCCCCGCATCGGGCTCTCTGCTCCGCGGACAGCCTACTTCCTCCTCTCTCTCTCTCTGCCTACTTGTGATTTCTGTCTATCGGGTAAATAAATAAAATCTTAAAAAAAAATAAAATAAAAATAAAAAAATGTGGGCTCCGGTCCTGTCTCTCCCGAAAACAGGCCTTGAGGCTGACAGGGCCCCCGTCGGTGTTGGGGCCACTCCCCCAGGGGACGTGGGTGCTGGGCGCGAGCAAGGGAACAAGGCAGCTGGAGGGGGAGGAAGGCAGACCCAGGCCGTCCCCACCGACTAGATTTAAGCTGCTGGAAGTTCTCATTTTCCATTTCTATCTCATATTCCAGTGAAAGAGTAATGACATAGGGTCACAGAGCAGCCTCCCCCTCCTCAGTAATTACCAAATTAACACATTCTAACAGGCCAGCCCCCGGCAGCGCGCTGAGATTAATGCCCAGAACGATTAGTCGCAGAGCCTTCCCGGCTGCACTGACCTCCTTAAACAGCCTGATCCCGTGCGCAGGGTCTCTGGGGCGAGTCCCTGCCGCGCACACTCCCCCCACCTCAGTTTAATGGGATCTGGGGCCAGGCTTAATGGGCCAGGCGACCCCACGGGTCAGGGAAGCAGCTCCCCCACTCAGACAGGAAGCTGGAAAATGAGCCCCAAATTAATTTACTCAGCCAATTTATCAGGCAGGTGGGGAATGAGTGTGCTCACTTGCCAGGCAAGTCCGCAGGATAAAGGCAGGAAGAGGACACTGCCTTCTGGAAGGCTGCCGTCCAGGGAGGGGTCAGGAAAACGATGCAGTGGCCAGCCTGGTGCTGACCCCAAGCTCTGGACCAATGCTGGGAGGAGGACGGGGCGGGCGTGGACAGTGGCTCTGGGAAGGTGGGGACAGGAGGCACGTTCCCTGATGCCAGATCCGTGGATCCGCGGCAGGAAGTGAGCTGAAAGCTAAACGGTGGCCCAGCTCCGGAGCAGGAGAGCCGATGTTCACGAGGAAACCACGGGAAGGAGCAGGAGCCCAGCTGGGTGTGGCGCGGTCCCGGTGAGTGACGCCTGGCTTTGCCAGAAGCATACTGATGACAGGGACGGGGAGAAAGAGGCATGGTGGATGGGGGCCAGCCAAGTGAGGGGCAGGTTAGGGACCAGGGAGGAAGCTGATGCCGGGTCCTGGCAAGAGTGCGCCACTCTGGTCTCAGCGCCAGGGGGAAGGAAGGCAGGAATTCCGAGGAGGACTGAGTAAGGCTCACACTGAAGCCCAGGGGAAAGGCAGGTGATGGCATCTGAGGCCACTCTCCAGGAGGGGAGAGATCTCAGGGGCAGGAACCTGTGTCCTGTGCCCACGATGGAGTATTAGCCTTTAAAAAGAAGGAACTCTTGCCTAGTTGTCAAGATGGACGAATCTTGAGGCCCTGATGCTCAGGGAAATAAACCAGGGATGGAAGGCGCGTGACTCCGGGTACGAGGTGTCTCGAGCAGTCACCCTGGGAAGCAGAGAGGAGGAAGGTGATTGTCGGAGGCTGGCAGCAGGGAGAAGTTCAGCAGAAGTTCATGCAGGGTGAAAAGTCCCGTCGTTGTGTCTCTTATAACAATGCCCTATTGTTCACTCAAACGTTTGTTAAGAAGACCGATCTCCTATTCAATGCTCTTACCCTCATAGGATCAGAGAATAGAATTTAATTTAAAAGGTGGTTCTGATGGCGTCGGGCTGCGGAGAGCTGAGCGGCCAAGCCAAGGAAATGAACCAGCATCGCCAAAACCTCAGATCTGTTTGAAGGGAATGAAGGTTTGCAGTGCCACCCCACAGCTGTCCCCGTGTGGGCCTGTGGCTTTTGGGGTTTCCCTCCGGAACACTGGCCTGGGCAACACTCCAAGGGGTAAGATCAAAGCTAGCAAGGTGTCTCTCGCCATTTTTTGTCTCTGGGAGATGAGAAGGAGAACGCACACACTCTGCCCGAATCCGTAGCCCGGTTTGCGCGGGAGGAAACTAGGAGAGCGGCTGTCACGCGGCTCGTCTCCGTGACCTCATTTCATCCTCACAACACACAATGTAGTAGGAACCCTCGCCCCCATTTTGCGGACAAGAAAACCAAAGGTTAGAGAGCTGACCCGCCCAGGGGTGCACGCAGGTGTGGTGTCGGGGGAGGGTGCTGTTTGTGAGGCAGAGGCCCGGGGGGCTCCCCTGCGGGGCAGCAGCGTGGGGTCTGAGGCTCCCACGGGAGAGAGGTCCGGCTTGGCGTGGGACAGCCCCGAGCGCCGTGTGTCTGATGGGACATGTGATGTGATGGGACAGGGGTGTGACCTGTCCGCCCTCTGGTAAAATGAGGCTGATGATCCCACCTTTCCCAAAGGTTTGTTGGAGGATTTATCGAGATCCTTTGCGGTACCTGCTAGGCCGTCTTCATCCTTGCAGCCTTCGCCGCTGCCCTGCAGGCCGGGGAAAACGCAGGCAGCCACGGCCCCTGCCCTGCATCTCTTCATCCTGAAGTGTGAGAGTCACGTCTTCTTAAATCAGTTGTTTCTTTTGAAGACATCTTAACCCAAGCCTCCTGCCTCCAGAGTCCTTTACCATGACGAATGTCAGTAACCATGATGGCTCCCTGAGGCTGAATTTTGAAAAAGCATTAAAGATTAAAGGACACACAGGTCAATTACCGGTACAAGTAAATGACTTGAGGAGTAATTACATATAATTTCGTCTTGTTTACTTGGCATCAGTTGTAAGTGTCCGTAATCCGGGGTCCCGGGGGTCCTTCACTCCGGGTTTGCATGTGGCAGATGAAGGGGCTCAGCTCCAAAGGCAGAGGCTGGGGTGTGGGGGAAGGGCCCTGGGGCTCGGGGACTCTTGGCCTCTCCAGACTCCACCTGGTTGACCGGCTTCAGTCCAGATCCACAGACAGATTCATTCCTCAATCCTTCCCCGAACCAGCCCCCAGAGGCACCCATCCATCATGCATCATGCACGGCGGGAGGCACCAGGCTGCCCTCCAGCCTCTCCTCCCTGGAGGCTGCCGCTGGGACCGGGCTGACGTCCTCCGGGGTCTGCAGCCCAGAGAGGAGCTCACGGGACTGAACGTGAAGGGTGTAGGAAGGACAAGAGGAGGTCACCGGTCAGGGAGAGGGCGTGGAATCCCACACCCGAAGGAGACAGA
>ML110908.1:0-20177 GCA_003697995.1 Taxidea taxus jeffersonii | reverse complement strand
CTGAGCCTCCCTCGTCTTCTAGGGACCAGTCACTGGGTTAGGATCACCCTACTCCAGCATAACTCATCTTAACCCAATCACCTCTGAAAACACCCTTTCTCCAAATAAGATCCCATCTGTAGATTCTGGGAGGGGGAAAGGCACCATTCCACCCAGTACAGAAGGTGCCAACAAAGATACAACCCTAGGGGACTAACTCCCAAGCAGAGCCAACTTCCCAGGGCCTTGAACAGGGGACAGGGAGCTGGGGGGCCACGGGCAGCACTGCCAGGCCGGCAGAACCTGGTTTGGGGCAGTTATTGGACACGTGCGGGCTTAGGGAGGCGGGACCACCCCAGCTCCCTAGAGGGAGCTCCATTTCATCAAGGTAGTCAAGGTGATCTGATTCCTTTTATCAGTGACTGCTTACCCTGTCCCATTAGAAGCAAAGAGAAATTTCTGCTGAATCACAGCACAGGGAGCCCAAACAGAGAGCTCTGGTTTTACTGGGTGGAAAAAAGCAGAGACCAGAGCTCAGCGTTGCTGAGGTATCTGCAATTTGCAGGGCAGGGTACCAGAGCGGGGGGAGCTAGGCAGAGAAGTTGGTCCCCAAGTCGGCATGGAGCTCAGTTGAGTTTCGGGCCAAAGGCCCATCAGGTTACACACAGGGCAAGCCTCCAGGAGACCCGACACAGAACAGCTGTTGGAAGTCTGTGAGCTGAGTGGGGATTCCAGACCTGGTACCTGGCCAGGGGACACTGAAGTTCTGAGCATCCCAAGGGCAGACATGGGACTAGTGGTCAAGAATGTAGTTGAGGCTCCGGAAGACCACGCACGCCCTAGGAACAGGGCTGCTCTCACCGCCAGTAAGAGCTACTTCAGAACCACCCGAACAGATTCAAGCAGCCAGGGCACGGTGGAGCTGTGGTCCACGAGCCGTTAACCTCCTGTCAGAACCAAAGCTAATGCTGTTTGAATAAAGACACAATAATCCAGAAGATCAATAATGGAGTATCACCAATCTTCGGGAGACGGTGAGAGACCACCAGCTACATGGAGCAGGGAACTAAAGAGCCAGGAGAAAAAGTTGGTTGTTAGAAACACCCAGAGATCACGAAGCAACTGAAGTCAGCAAACAAGATTTTTCATATAGTTCTGGGGTGCCTGGGTGGCTCAGTGGGTTAAGCCTCTGCCTTCGGCTCAGGTCGTGATCTCAGGGTCCTGGGATCGAGCCCCGCATCGGGCTCTCTGCTCAGTGGGGAGCCTGCTTCCTCCTCTCTCTCTGCCTGCTTCTCTGCCTGCTGTGATCTCTGTCTGCCAAATAAATAAATAAAATCTTTTTTAAAAATGCCCTTCAAATATAAAGTAAGGTAAGAATAGCAAATAATAAGATACATAATAAAAGATAAGATAAAATCATTTCCGATGAATCTACCTACCTTTCAGTCATGCAGTGGACCAATTTAGCTCCAGAATAACTGTGGTTCTGGATCTACCCTCACAAAGTGTAAGAATTATTTTCAAAAACATAAAATTGAGGCTCAGTCAGTTAAGCATCTGACTCTTGATTTTGGCTCAGGTCTCGATCTCAGGGTCGTGAGTTCAAGCACCACATGGGGCCCCGCACTCAGGGTGGGAGAGGGGGTCTACTTGAGATTTTCTCTCTCCCTCCCCTCACCCGCCTTCTCTAAATCAATCAATCAATTACTTCAATCTTTAAAATGTAAAACAAAATTGATCCTAAGTGACTTACCCGTGTTCCGCAACACTGTTCGATAGTATTTAAATGAATCTTTCAGCCTGGCGCCCAGGAGCGTACAACGAAAACAGAGTCTGATGAAGAGGCAGGCAAAAAACCAGGGAGGATAGATCCCCCGGTCAGGAGGGAAAAAAACCAGTGAATCAATGGAAAAAGGCAGAAGAAGGTGCTCAAGCAGCCACAAAGCAAGCCATCAATGTGATGAGGCGAAGAACGGAAGATACGCAGGAGACCCAAATCAGACTCTGGAGGAAAAAAGCACAGTATCTGAGATTAAAAAAAAAAAAAAATACACCGGCTACTAGACAAAAAGTATTCAGCAAATGTATGGAGTTCAAGAAGTATTATCTGGTGTTATTACGAAGTTCAGTATCTATCATCTGTCATCTGTCTGTCTATCATCTATCTCTATCGAGTCCAGCGCTTCCAAAGGTTTTTTTTTTTTTTAAGATTTATTTATTTATTGGAGAGCCAGAAGGCAGAGGGTGGAGACAGAGAGAGTCTTAAGCAGACTCCATTGTGCGCATAGAGCCCGACGCGGGGCTCGACCTCACAACCCCAGGGTCACAACCCAAGTCGAAACCAAGAGTCGGGCGTTTAACCAACTGTGCCACTCGGGCGCCCCGCTTTCGCAGTTTTATGGTGTATTTCTATCAGAACAAAACTGTCGAGCCCCACCCACAAGACAAGTACAAGGGTAAGACTTTGTGTGGGTGTCAAATGCTTTACCATGTGAACTCCTTTCGTGAGAACCTAGGGGGCAGGCAGCAACCTTACTCTTCTTCTCGGATGTGAACATCAAGGGACAGACAGATTTGGAACAGCAGGCTGCTCTAGGGTCTCAGTGTCGGCACTGCTGACATTCGGGGCTGGGTCCATCTCTGTGGTGGGGCCGTCTTGCGTGGTGGCCCGTTTCGCAGCCTCCTTGGCCTCCACCTGCTAGGACCTGGGAGCAACCCCCTCTCCCACCCCAATTGTGAGCCCCGAAAATGTCTCCAGACACCGCCCAGTATCTCCTGGGAGCAAAAGCATCCCCAGTTGAGAGCCGTTAGACCAGCACCACTGGCAGAATACACATTACAAAATACATACACAAAAATGAAAAATTTCCAAGCACGCCACTGAAAAATAAATATAACTAGAATTTCCAACATTCTCTTCCTACACCCAGTTGGACGCCTTGTGTCCAGGCCTCTGGAGTGTGTGCGCTTTCTGTAAGACAGTCCTGGGAACGGGGATGGGGGTGTGTAAGCCTCTGTCCCCCAACAGAGGAACACCCAGGGTGACAAGTCTCATCCGAGGGCAGGACTTTCCACGGAAGACCACGGATGTGCAAAACACAGCTGCCAGTGGATTGATGGCATTGCTTCTTGTTCTTAAACAGTGGCCAGTAGCCTTCCTGTTGGCTGGGCCATCTAGGATTTCAGGACAAGGGTGTGTCCCCCAGGCCCTGGACACAAAGGACCAGAAGGACAGACGGGACCCTAGAATGGTTTCCTGAGCGTCTTAGCTCTTCCTCTGAGTCTGCGTCTCCTGTGGCTGGAGTTTCTTCATTTATTTACTCATATGTTGGTGATTATGGCGTCCTACTCTATACTGCATGTGCCTCCCGGAGTGGGGACACCAGAGAGGAAAAGGCACTGTTGCCTTTGGGGACCCCCATTCCAGCACCTTGTGGGGTTCATCGCCTCCTGCCCGGTCCTTGTCTCCATGCCTGGCGGCTGAGCCCCACATCCTGCCACCCTTCTTTCCAAGTTGGAATCCAAGACTAATACGGGACTGCCAGGGCCGCTTGGACGGGGTTTCTGTTTTCTGGGCCAGGAGACCGGCCGGCAGGCAGCCGCCGCCTCGCGCCCCCTTCCCCGAGGGGCGCCAAGCAGAGCCTGGGGAAATCCCACTCGGGTTCCCTTTTGCACTGTGTTGCTGGTGTCGGGAGCCACGCGGAGCCACGCGGGGTCAAGAAACAGCCAGCCCCTCCCTCTAACACCGTTTTAGGGAGCTCTTCTGACACTATGGAAATAAGCGTTCCAAAGGCGCGTTCACTGGCCAGAGCTCTGGGCAGGCAGCAAGCCGCCGCCCAGCCCTGGTGCTAATGCGCGGGCCGTGGTCTTCCCTTCCCGGGGCCAGTGAGCCTCTCTGGACCTCGCTGCCTTCAGCACGAGCCCGGCTCCTTCACGTGATTTTGAGAAATGGGTTGATGCATTTTCCCGTGTCTCTGGATGTGTGGATTCGTACCAGCCCGTCTGCCCGCAGCCACAGGTTTCTAGCTAATAAAGACCTATAATGTACTCACTGTGCTCACTTTCCTGGGCAATTTACTGCTTTATAGAATCTAATCTGCCGCCGAGATTCCCTGCATTATTAACGGAAGCCAGTGCATAGAGTCTCGATAATTAAACCATTCACTCAAAGAACACCCCCGTGTAAACAGGCATGAACCCTCTCCCATGCCCCCGGCCCCAGCTTGTGCTCCTGACGTGATGTCCTCAGGGATCTCTCATCCCCTGTAAATGAAACCCAAACTCCTCGCCAGGTCTGAGGGTCCCTCCCGGGTGGGTGCTGCCTCCCGCCTCACGGACGTCACGCTCCGAAGTCGGATCCTCCCTGCCCGCCCATCTCAGGATCCCCCTGCCCTCCGTTGCTGGATCTGGTTTTATTTTTCTTGTGCTATTTAGCATCGTCTTGTTTATCCATTTCTTGTCTGCCTTTTTCCTGCTGCAATTCCAACACAACAGAGCAGGGCCCCAACTCTCCTGCTCCCTCCCCAGTCTCCAGGCTCAGGAAACAGGTCTTGAATCAATGAATCCGTGAAGGAATGAACGACCTTCTAGCTGGGAAGCACTCAGGTCCGGGGAGGCCCCCACAACTTGTCTTGCTTCTGAATCATCAGATCACGTCTCCACTCTCCACAGACTGGGGTTTGGGGAGGCTGTGAGGGACAAGGACATCCACCCGGTTTCCCCAGAGCGGAGTGTGGCATCTGAAACCTTCTCTTGGGGACGCCTGGGTGGCTCGGCCTGTTAAGCGTCTGCCTTCAGCTCAGGTCATGATTCCAGGGTCCTGGGATCGAGCCCCGCATCGGGCTCTCTGCTCGGCGGGGAGCCTGCTTCCTCCTCTCTCTCTCTGCCTGCCTCTCTGCCTACTTGTGATCTCTGTCTGTCAAATAAATATATAAAATCTTTTAAAAAATACACAAACTGTTTTCTTTTTTAAAATAAATAAATAAAATCCTCAGAAAATAAAATAAAACCCTCTCCCCATGCTGGTGAAAGGTGACCCATGCTGGGGACTCACCTGAGCTCACAGCTTGCAGCAGAAGGAGCCCTGGTGTCCCAGCAGCCAGACAACTCCAGGTGATGCCTCTCCCAGCCAGGGAACGGCAAAGACAGCCAGCGAAGCCCGGCAGCCCGGAGCAGAGCCTCCCAAGGAACCCACCTTGCTGACACCCTGGTCTTGGACTCTAGTCCCCGAGAACGGTGAGACGGTCCATTTCTCTTGGGGAAGCCCCTGAGTCCGTGGGACGTTACCGTGGCGGCCCTGGGAAGGTAAGAGCCTCCCGTGGGCTGATGCCCAGGGACACGTGCCTGATACAGACGGCAGTGAGCTGGTGACATCCCAGAGCCGGTTTGTCCAAGAGGAGTCACCAGCTGTGGCATCCGGCCCGCGGAGGGTGGGTTCTGCCTCTCCGCTCGCTCTTCCGCTCTTGCCCGAGTCATTTCCATGACAGGTTCGACACGCCTGGGGCTCCCTGGGGCTCCAGCACTGGATCACTCTCTCACCTCTTTGCTGGATTGTCCTTTCAACATCTCTGGAAGTATTCCTTTTTGTTCTATATTTTACTGATCTTCCTGCGCGAACTTGGCTCTTTAAAAGAACAGCATTTGATTTTGGGAGCTAAGAGCTGGGTGTTCAAACGCTAGGAGTGTAGCTGAGAGCCGGTGCTCGGGTGTTGGGATCACAAGGACAGTCTCCCACGCTCTCCGCACCTGCAGCCCCACCCCACGGTGCCCCGTCTGTCCACGCGGACCCAGCACACGGCTGCGGAAGGGACGCTGAAGGTCAGGGACAGGCCTTGCATCCCAGCCCCCAGAGCCCCGCCCCTGCCACGTTGAGCCATGCCACACCACGCCATGCCATGAATCTGGTCTTGACGTCGCTTCCAGCACATTGCAGAGCTTCGGGCTCACAGTGGGCACTCAGTACGTGTTTGTGCAAAGAAGGAAGTATCCTGGAGCTTCTGTAACAAATGACCACAAACAGCAGAAAATGATTCTCTCCCAATTCTTGATGCTAAAAGCCCACCATCGGGGCGTCCACTGGGTTGGTTCCTTCTGGAGCCTCCCAGGGAGAACCCATCCCTAGCCCCTCTCCCAGCTTCTGGTGGCTCCGGGGCATCCCTGGTGTTCCGTGGCTGGTGTCGCGTCCCCTAATCTCTGCCCAGCTGTCACATGGCTTCCCCACATCTCTCCTCTGTCCCTATGTCTCATACCTTCCTCTCCTTTCTCAGAAGACACCAGTCATTGGATTTCAGGCCTCCCCAAATCCCGGATGATCTCATCTCAAATCCTTAACTCAGTTACATCTGCGCGACCCTTCTAAACAAGGACCCATTCTGAGGTTCCAGGGGAACATTTGCGGGGGATCTGCTGCCGACCACTGCAGAGGGAGATAAGGGCCTTTGCCAGGAGGATGCTCCACCCCCAGCAGATCTGGGGCCATGCTGAGAAACTGCACCCAGGACTGAACAGCCACATCTCGGGCCAGGATGAGCAGGGGCAGAATGTGGAGGTGCAGGGAGGAGAGGAAGGAGGACGGGGCTGTGAGCATCATGGAGGCTCTGCCCTGCCCACTGGCTCGGAGCCCCAGGAGCGGAGGGGAGAGGCTCCCACCAGCCAGGTCCCCTGCTTTGAAGCCATGGAAAGCTCTGTCTTCTGCGGTGCCTCCTCCTCCAGCTCTGTCCTGGGACCTTTGGGCTCTAGTAGCTTTCAGTCCTCCCCAGGACCCGCAACCTCCCTCAAGCCTACATGGGTTCCAAGAGGTGACCCTCTTAGGGGCATTTTACTGCGGGAAGAATTCAACTCTGAAGAACAGGAGAAAACCAGGAGGGATCAGGCCATCTCAGGCAGGTATAACCATCCTCCTCGGGGGATGTGCAGAAACAGAGTCTGGACTGGCTGTAACTTCAGACTCCGAATTCCAGAGGGACAGCAGGTAAAGCCATTAGCTTTGGGTGTCACTACGGTGTCATCAAGACAACTGTTCAGTCAGAACCCTTGACCAGAGGTGGGGGAGCTGTGTTCATGGGGGACAGTCCAGCAGGCACTATGACCCCAGAAGGGGAGCGCTCCGGCTTCTGGAGGAATCTACAGGAAGCTCTCGCTCACTCGCCCCTTCCCGTTGGCAGGCTTTTCCTGCCACTGGGAAGGTTCTACCCGTGGAATTTGTGAAGGCTGATTGACGGCAAGGAGTCTTTGTTGTCCTATCAGCTGCAATTATCTTAATTAAAACACATTCCCTTCTAGGGCTGACATCGTACTTGCTGTTTTCTAGAACAAATAGCTGTCGGGGCTGCCGAGTGGAGCTGCTTACTGTTTTATAACATTACCATATTTAATTTCAATTCTGCTATTTTTTTTCCCCATGGAACACTTTGGAGACTGTTTCTTCCACTTCTATCTGGAAAAATGGGAGCCCAGGGAAGTGAGACAGAGGAAGGCATTCTCTCACATCAGAGTAAGTACTGACTTGGAAGCTAGGGGGACGAAAGAAGAGAGGAGGGGAGGGGAGGGGAGGGAAAAAAAGGAGGGAGGGAGGGAGGAAGGAAGGAAGGAAGGGCGGGTGAGAGGAAGGGGTGCCCGAAGGGGAAGTTCATGACTTTTTGGCTGGCCAGTTAAATGCACTTAATAACTGAGTTCCTTTGGCTTCTGAGTGCGTACGGGAGCAAGGACAAAGAGCACAGGGGTCTGGGAGCTCCGCTCAGTCACAGCGCTCCTCGGGAAATCTATATTTAGTGGCTGCTTTGAAAGGTCGCAAATGAGCAGACCACCTTCAAAATACCAGAGAACTTGATGGTCTCAAGTCACATAGGTTTGGATTCTAGACCAACTTCATGTTCACAATTTACGGAGCTGCGTTGATGGGCGGACTTCTGGTTTTTTTTAAACCGGATTCACCACTTCTTTGCATTTCGTGCTGTGTCGCAGACGCTCTCTCCGAGCACATTCTTCTCCCCGTAACTTTCAAGAGACCAAGTTGCAAACATCGTGTCCCCTAATCTCTAAATCCCTCTACATGCTTCGGCGGGCATTTTCCTGAGAATAAGGACACGGTCTTGCATAACCATGAATGTACGTGATACCAGAATTATCAAAACTGGGACATTTACCATTGATAAAATATTATCTAACCCATAGTGGATGCTTGTTAGGGACTGAATGCTGGTGTCCCCCCTCCCCCCACCCCCAGGTTCGTATGTTGAAGTCCTAACCCCCAACCTGATGGAATTTGGAAGTGAGGTCTTTGGAGGTACTTGAGTTTAGATGAGTTGCCATGCTGGGATTAGGTCCCTATGAGAAAAGATGGAGGGGATGCTTTCCCTCTCCCTCCGTCTCCCCCCGTCTCTCCATCACGTGAGGACGCAGCAAGAAGGTGGCCGTCTGTACACGGGGAGACCCCGGCCCTGCCAACACCCGGATGTCCCAGGTCCAGCCTGTGCTGTTTCGTTACGGCAGCCCGAGCGGACTAATCCGCTATTCCAGCTCCATCAATTATCCAAATGATGCCCTTTTTGCCATGTGCCGCCTGGTCAGGACCTCCCCCGGGCGACACTTGGCTGCTACGCCCCCTGAAACAGCACTCGACTCTCTGTTTCTTTACCAAATTTCTGAACAATACAGGCCAGTTATTTTGCAGACCGTCCCTTGATTTGGGTTGTTCTCCTGTTTCATGATCAGATTCAGGCTGCGCATTTTTTAAAAAGGTTTTTATTTATTTATTTGACAAAGAGAGAGAGATCACAAGTAGGCAGAGAGGCAGGCAGAGAGAGAGAGGGGGAAGCAGCTCCCCGCTGAGCAGAGATCCCAATGTGGGGCTCGATCCCAGGACCCTGGGATCATGACCCGAGCCGAAGGCAGAGGCTTAACCCACTGAGCCACCCAGGCACCCTGTGCATTTTTTTTTTTTTAATGTTCTTTATTTGAGAGAGACACAGAGAGAGAGCATGAGCAGAGCGAGGGAGAAGCAGACTCCCGGCTGAGCAGAGAGCCGGATGGGTTGCTGGGCTCAATCGATCCCAGAACCCTGAGACCGTGATGTCAGCCAAAAGGAGATGCTTAACCGACTGAGCCACAGAGGCGCCCCAGGGCGTGCGTTTTTGATGACAAAAGCACAGAAGTGATGCGTGCCCTTCTCAGCACGTCACACCAGGTGGCACAAGCTGCAGATGCCTCCAGTGTCGGCCGGGTCCTCCTGGTACGACGTCATGCTTTTCTCTTGCTGTTTGCTGGGTGCGGTGGGGTGGGGAGGTAGCTGGGGACTGCAGAGCATCCTGACCGTCCTCTCTAGATCACGGACTGTGTTTTCAGCTCCACTGACCCACCACTGCTCCCGTACTCACCGGCATTCAACTATAAAGAGAAGCTCTCCCTTCACCCTATTTGTTCGTTTTCATGTACTTTCGACAATTCTATCCTTTCCAGACTCACTCATGAGGATCAGCACAGACTGAAACGTAAAGGATGTTTCCGACTGGGCGCCCACTTCCTCCTTAGAGTTAGAAAAATCGAGAATCAAGGGAGATCACTTAATTCAATGACATACCTTTAGATACAGTTTGGCCAGGTCTGGAGAGGGAAAGGACAGGCCAGAGTCACACAGCCAAGAGGGACAGCTGTAGGGCAGAGCCATGGCTCTGGTGGCCAGTGTGGCCCCGTCCTAGCAACGTGGTTCCAACACCTGCTTGATGGTAACCCCTGGCCGGGGGCTTTGTTGTTCTCCTCTGGGGTCCCAGAGCCACGTGGCTGACCCAGGATGTCGGATGTCCTCCACAGGGGTATGTGGGGCCCAGGATCCAATAATCGCCTGCTTAAATTCAAGAGGACCCAGACCAGCATCTGTGCTGGGAAAGCCCTGTGCCAGGAGCCAGAAACAATAGAAAGCCTGCAGCTCACCAGCTCGGACCAACCATGAATACTTCCAGGAACCAGCTCTTGCTTCCCTGGGCCGCCTGCAGGATCTGACGTCCAAAATAACCACTGCCCCCCACAACGGCTCTAAGATCAGGCAGGGGCATGAACAAAATTCCTTGGACTTTGCCTTCCTCAACTAAAAATGACAGCGACGGATTTTATTATCTTGGAGGTTCTGGCCCAGCTCTGGGATTCTGGAATCTAGAACTACAATCTGCCCGGGAACTTAATGGACTGGATTAATGCAGCATCTCTCAGGTAAAAGCAGGAAATAATCAGCCACGATAGCAGAAGCAGAAACAGAACTGTGATTCATGATTCTTCTAATTGTTCTTCTCTTCTGTGGGTTTTAACCTCCCCTTCCTGGCCTTGGTGTAACATATGCTCTACACGCACACAGACAGATAGAATCACTGGCATAAATGAGCGTGATGGGGGGCAGATTCTCAGCCAGCTGCTCCCTCTCTCCCTCCGTGGGTGTCTCTCTGCACCGGGTACAGAGGTACAGAAGCCCGTCGCCTTGCTCGCCGGCACAAATGTGCTATAAAACACCCATAAATTCTCCTGACATTCCAGTGACCTTCGTGGGGTCTGGAAGAGCCACATTTCACACCAAAGATGGAGCTGTAAATATTCTGTCTGTGCAGTAAACACCGAGCTGACGCCGGCACCTCACTCGTGTCCCCTCGGTGCCTGCCACCTCTCAGAGGAGATTTATTTACTGTCATGGAAAATTCCGGCCCCGAGGCAGGCAGCTTGCCACGACCTGGCGTCTCAGCATCTTGCTTCTTGCTGCTGCCTGCTCTCTCCTTTACACACACACACACACACACACACGCACACACACGCACACACACATGGGTGGTGCACGCACGCACGCGCACATGCACGCACACACTCCCTCCCACGATTACCAAGCTGGGAGCAGGAAGGCCCCTGAGCAGATTACACTGAAACCGACGCCACAGTCTCATCAGTCTTGCTGGGGAGGTGATTTTAGAATGATTTACATCTTATTTATTTTTCTTTTTTTCTAGTCGGAATTTTATGCTATCTGCAGTAGTCAAAAACAGTTTTTAATTTTTCAAACTAAAATATGTATTTAAAAGAGATAGATCCCCACCCTGGGAGAAAGGGAGTCTTGGAGAAGCAGGACGTTCCCGCACTCTGGTGACTCCCTGGTGGGCCACTTGGCTGGCTGACCCATCCAGAGTCATCTTCCTTCAGATGTACAGATGGTCCAAGAGGAGATGTGCAGGGTCCTGGCCAAGGAGGTCAGTTGCTGTAGTCACTGTCTCACACAGCCAAGAGGCACCTATGGTTTTCGAAATAATCTCATGGGGCAGTCTCCACGGCGCTGGGTCTGCCCATCTGGGAAAACCATCCATGCTGTGAGCTCAGTGTGGGTAGAAAGAGCCAGAATGATGGCTGGACCATCTCCTCTGTCTTGTGGCCTCCCAGAAATCGAATCCCAGCCTCTTAAACCGCAGCCCCCCTGAGGGGAGAAACTTACTTTGCCCTCCTGCACCTCCCAGCAAGAAATCAGGGGTCAATGTGAGCTCCCCATCTGCCTCCCCGCTATTGCTCCCCGCCCCCCCATTCATCTCTGCAACTGTAATTAAGGTGCTGACAGAGAGGGTCCATTGCCAGCGTTGTTTGTTCAATTTATTGATTAGCTATTTCTCAGAAGTTCATTGCCATCTCGAAGCAGCAGTTGGGGAATTGGGTCTCCATGGTTTCTCAAGGCTTGGGCTGCTCCCGGTGATTAAATGTAGCCACAACCCATCCATCCTGGCAAGCAGCTCTACCCAAGGTCAAAGATTCATGCAAAACAGGAGTCATGATCTGCATGGCCAGATGCCAGCAGAAGGAAGGACTGGACGGCGATTCTGAAAGCCAGAAGAGGGGAGAGAAGAGGGAGGCAGGGCCGAGTGAATCCTGGAGGGGAAGGAGCTCAAAGGAAAAGCAGGAGGTGTGGTTGTAGTGAGTCTTACAGGGGGACACCCAGTGGGAAAATCTGGGGTGCCCCCGCCCCTAAAACAAAGACTACAAGGGGGGTTCTCCACACAGGAGCCCGAGCATCCAAATGGGTCAGCTTGGTGTCTTAGCTCAGGTGACATAGAAACAGAGCCTGAGTCAGGCTTGCGTGGGAGCACCTGGGGGAGAAGACCCCAGGGGACAGGTGGGAGGGAACTCGAAGTGACCGGGCTGCTATGCAGAGCCCTCGGAGCTCAATACAGCAGCCTGAGACAAGTCCCAGGTGTGACATGTGGCCACCGTCCCTCCCCCGCCCCCGGCTGCTGGCTTCTATTGCCCTCGGAGCAGAGAATCCCACACTTCTGAAGGACATGGGGCTTCCCCCAGGAGAGGTGGTGCCAGGGTGTCCTGCCAGCTGCACATGACCCTGAGGAAATGACAGGAAGAGGTGTCACTGGCAATCCTGACAGCCTAGCTGGTCACCTGAGAAGATCTGGGCCCTCCCGGGCTTGCTGTCACCAGAGCTAGAGCCCAGTGCTTTACAAAACAAGCCCCATCTTGCCCTCAGCATGTGTGGTCTAGCTGGGGGCCCGGAGATGGGCATTCACCCAATAACCCCTAGACCCATGAAGATGTGCAGCTGTGACACAGACCAAGAAGGAGAGCCAGGGGACTGAGGGCCCAGAGGAGCACAGGGGAGGACCTCCCCCCGCCACCCCCGGCAACGGAGGTCCAGGAAGACTTCTCTGAGGAAGTGGTGGCGGGGGGCAAGGTCTCAAAGAAGGTGGGAGCTTCCCAGGTACAAAGGCAGGAGGCATCCCCAGCCTGTGCTGAGGGTAGTGATGGACAGGAGTGAGCTCAGCAGGAGGGTGGGCCTTGTCTGAGCTATAGGAGCCACCATGGTCTTAGGCATGGGGTACTGACATGATCAGAAGTGCACTTTGAAAAATGTGCTCTGGCTGCTGCATGGGGGATGGGTTAGAAGGAGATCAGGACGCTGGGGCTACTGTCCGGGCAGCCCATGGAAGCGGCTCCAATGGATGTGGGGAAGTTGGAGAGAAGGGATGGGTGAGAGGTTGGGATAAAATCATTCTTCGTGATGGGATGGACTGGAGGGTATAGGGAAAGAGAGACATGAATGGCCATAGAGTAATGGACGAGTTAAAGAATGGAGTCACTGCTCTTCCAGGGAAGGATCTCTGGTCATTGCTGTGGGAAGATGTGCAGGCTGACTGTGAACATTCAGGTTGAGTTCTAAAAGGCTGGACACCTGGAAGAGATCACAGTGGTCACTTCTGGGGCAGGATGAGGACAGGAAGAAGAAAGAGACTTCCACTATTCATACTACAAACTTCTACAGTGTTTTGTTCAAGAGTCGCTCAAATATAATAATTCAACTTTTAAAATAATTAAACAAGGTGAACAAATACATGAAAACATGCTCAGCATCACTAGTGATCAGAGACAGGAAATAAAAACCGTAATGAGATACTACAACACAGCCACTAGAATGGCTAAAATTCAAGACTGACTATTCCAAGTGTTGACAGGGATGCAGAACGACCAGAACTTTCATACATCACTGGTGGAACTGTGAAACAGCCATGCTGGAAAGGTACTTGGCAATTCCTTGTGAAGCTAAACATATACTTATTATATGCCCCCAGAAACCCCAGTCTTACAAATTTGCCCAAGGGAAATAAAAACATGTCTTCACACAAGGACCTGGACGAGAATGCTCATGGAGGGTTTATTTATAATGGGCCCAAACTGGAAACATCCAAGTGTTTATTATCTAATGACTAGGTCAACCAAGTGAGGTACAACCATTCATTCACCAGAAGATTACCCTCTGATAAAAAAGGAAAGCTGATACAGGAGATGAGGATGAGTCTCAAAAGCTTTATTTGTTTCTTTTTAAATAAAGCTACACCCTATGTGGAGCTCAAACTCAAGATCTAGAGTCATGTCCTGGGGCACCTGGGTGACTCAGTGGGTTAAGCCTCTGCCTTCGGCTCAGGTCATGATCTCAGGTGGGATCGGGCTCTCTGCTCAGCAGGGAGCCTGCTTCCCGCTCTCTTTCTCTGCCTGCCTCTCTACCTACTTGTGATCTTTCTCTCTGTCAAATAAATAAATAAAATCTTAAAAAGAAAAAGAGTCACATCCTCCACTAATAGAGCCAGCCAGGTGCCCCTAAAAAGCTTTAGACTAAATGAAAGAAGGCAGAGATAGTGTAACCCACAAAAGATAGCATGGTCTATGATTCAGTTTATATGAAAACTCTAGAGAAGACAACACTGTAGTGACAGCAGGCTTGTGGGGAAGAGGGGAAGTGTCCCCAAAAGGACACACGGAAACTCTTGCTCGTGATGTAAGATTTCTATATCCTGATTGTGGTGGTGGTTGCGTAGGTATATATATTTCTATTTTTAGTTTTGCAAAAACTTTTTTTTTTTTAGAGAAGTCTTAGGTTTGCAGCAAAATTGAGAGAAAGGTACAGAGGTTTCCTATAAACCCTTAACCCCTGACACACGTGCAAACTTTCCTACCATCAACATCTCCCACCAGAGAGGTGCATCTCTCACAAACAATGAACCTACATTGCAACATAATATCACTGTAAGTATGAAACATATGTTAGGATCCTCTCTTGGTGTGGTACATTGCATGGGTTTGAAGGAATGTGCAATGATATGTATCCATTATAGTATCATACAGAGCAGTTTCACTGCCCTAACCATCTTTGCTCTGCGGATTCATCCCTCCTACCCCTCAACCCCTTGGATTCCCGGATCCTCTGTCTCCATACTTTTGCTTTTCCCAGAATGTCATGGAGATGGAATCATACAGCATGGAGCCCTTTCACATTGGCTTCTTTTGCTTAGTGATATGCATTTAAGGTTCCTTCATGTCTTTTCATGGCTTACTGACTCATTTCTTTTCAGTGCTGAATAATATTCCATTGTCTGGACGGACCACATTTGTTCATCCATTGGCCTTCTGAGACCAATGGATCTTCTGAGACATCACCTCCTAGTTTGGGCAGTTATGAATAACACTTTTCTAAATAAACATCCATGTGCAGATTTCCCTGTAGACATAAGTTTTCAACTTCTTTGAGTAAATACCAAGGAGCAAGAATCCTAGATCCTATGGTAAAAGAATGTTTAGTTTTGTAAGAAACTGCCGTATTGTCTTGCAGAGTGGCTGTACCAGTTGGGTCCCAATGGCCAAAGCTGCAACAATTTGAGCAATGCAATAAATTATGTATTGCATTATAGCCCAAAGTATACAATAAATACCCATGAGTCGATACTGACATAAATAAATGACCAAATAAATAAATTTTTTAAAAAAGGTAGAGAACAGAAAAATCCACCTTGCAGGGAACTCCTAATATAATTTAGGTAGCTATTCTGCCCTCCATCACTTCTGTGCCTGGTGTTTTTCTCTTACAGAGCGCAGCATGGGAAGGGGTGAAAACAGTTCCCTCACCTCAGCGAGAAACACCACCTCAGGACGCTGGTCAAGGTCCTCATCAACCGTCCCGAGTCATGGTTCCTAGATAGGAAACAACAGACACTTCACCTCTGCTCTTCTTGCCCTGAGCCCCACACTCAGTCTAATCCTGGGGGAAATATGGAGCAAATCCAAACCGAGGAACATTGCATGACACACCTGACCATTTGTCCTTAAAACCGAGGTCTTTAAGAACAAGGGACGGTCAGAGATGAATCCCCCCACCGGAGGAGACATAGCTCCTGAGCGTAACCTGTGTCCTGCTTGGAATCCTGGAGCAGGGAAAGGGCATTAGGGGAAAACCACAGAAAGCTGAGTAAAGCAGGAACTTTATTTATTCGTTGTTTTTTGAGATTTTCTTAGGTGATCTCTCCACCTAACGTGGGGCTCAAACTCACACCTCCGAGATCAAGGGTGGCGTGCTGTACCCACGGAGCCAGCCAGGCGCCCCTAAAGCATGGACTGAAGTTAATGCCGTGTCGACAGGCTCGCTGATTTCAACAACTGTACCGTACTAACGTCCCATGCTAACAGTAGGGGAAAACAGGTGTGTATATGGGGATTCTGTGCTACTGGCACTTTTTTTTTTATAAACCTAAAACTGTTCAAAAATAAGCTCATTAAAAAAAAATAAGTGAGTACGCATGCATGGCTCAGTCGGTGAAGAGTCTGTCTTCAGCGCAGGTCATGATCTCAGGGTCCTGGGATTGAGCCCCACATCCGGCTCCCTGCTCAGTGGGGGAGTCTGCTTCTCCGTCTGCCTCTCCCCCTGCTTGTGCCCTCTCTCTGTCTGTCTCTCTCTTTCTCTCTATTAAATAAATAAATAAATAAAATCTTTAAAATAAATCAATAAATGGCATGACGGTGACTCTGGCATCCAGGCGGCGGTCTGCTGTGCGGCCCCTCCCCGGCAGGGGCGTCTGTCTGTCTGTCCATGGCTGGAAGAGCCAGAGGCCACCGTGCAGTGCTGTTCTGCAATTTGTTGGCTGGATGACTTTGGCCAAGCCGCCTCCCCCCTCCCAGCTCACCATTCCTCATTAAACTCGTGGTTCGTGACCCCTGCGTCACTAGAGGTCAGTGAGGATGGTCCAGATGCTCCTGGATCATGTCGTGTGGCTGCATCACAGAGAATCTGGCTCCTTGGGTCGCCAGAGGGCCCAGCCCCCACCTGCTTAACCAGCACCCCACACGATTCCAAAGGTACCAAGGGCCATCTTTGGGAAGGATGCCCTGCCTGCAGGTAAGGCCATTAGGATGATGATGATGACGATGACGAGGATGATGATGATGATGAGGATGATGATGATGACGACAGTGACGACGATGATGACGAGGATAATGATGACAATGATGATGACGAGAATGATGACGATGACAATGACGAAGATGATGATGAGGATGATGATGACGATGACAATAACGATGATGAGGATGACGATGATGATGATGATGACAATGACGATGACGATGATGATGATGAGGATGATGATGACGATGACAAGGATGACGATGACAATGATGATGACAATGACAATGATGACGATGATGATGAGGATGATGATGACGATGACGATGACGATGACGATGATGAGGATGACAATGATGATGATGATGACAATGACGATGACGATGATGAGGATGATGATGATGACAGTGACGACGATGATGACGAGGATGATGAGGATGACAATGACGAAGATGATGATGAGGATGATGATGACAATGACGATGATGATGATGACGATGACGATGATGAGGATGATGATGATGACAATGACGATGATGAGGATGATGATGATGACAATGATGACGATGACGATGATGATGACGATGATGATGATGATGACGATGACGATGACGATGATGAGGATGACAATGATGATGATGACAATGACGACGATGATGATGAGGATGATGATGACAATGACAATGACGATGACAATGACGATGATGACGACGATGATGATGACGATGATGACGATTAGCTATCTTTTTTTTTTAAGATTTTATTTATTTATTTGATAGACAGAGATCACAAGCAGGCAGAAAGGCAGGCAGAGAGAGAGGGGGAAGCAGGTCCCCGCTGAGCAGAGAGCCCGATGCAGGGCTGGATCCCAGGACCCTGAGATCATGACCTGAGCCGAAGGCAGAGGCTTAACCCACTGAGCCACCCAGGCGCTCCTCTTTTTTTTTTGGCGATTCCCTATCCTTTTGCCCCCGGGGATTTCAGGCCCAGCCGCGGGTCTGAGGAGCTTCTTGCCGTGGGTCTTGCAGAAAGCCAGGTGCTAACCCATTGCCGGGCCTCTCGCTGGCCGAGGGCAGGCCTCGAGATGCCAGCACGCTTTTTAGCCCATCACCCTAGAGGTGCTGCCTCTGTGTGTGGGGCGTTTTAGGGGCTGGGGGCCCTGCCCCAGTCAGAGTTCCCACCGTAGAGCCCAACGATAGAACAGAAGGCAGAAAAGATGCACGGAAACAGACACTGAAATGTGATCGTGCTTGTCTCTGGGAAGAGTGAAATGTAGCTCTTTGGCAAAAACATCTTTGCATTCGCTCTCTTCTGAGTTTTCCAGCTTCTCTGCGGTGACGGTATGTTTCCTTTAAAACCAGATCAAAGGAGGCACCTGGGTGGGTCCAGCAGGGAAGCGTCCAACTCCTGGGTTTGGCTCAAGTCTCGTGAGATCGCACCCCGTGTCTGTGCTGGGCACGGAGTCTGCTTGTGGTTCTCTCCCTCCCTCTGCCCCTCCTCCCCGCCCTTCCTCAAAGAAATGTATAAAACCAGACCAAAAGAAATTTTTTGTTTTCCTCCTTTATATACAAAACTAGAGTAAAGGGAAAGCCTTTTCACTGGGAGGGGACTCCAGCCGGGAGACAGGAAGGCCTGTGAGGGGACACCTCCAGCCTCTCTGGGATGCTGTAGTTACAGGGGTCTGTCTGTCTGTCCATCTCACCAGCAGTGATGCTTAAACACAGGAGCTTTGGGTCCTTGCTAAAACCATTTCTCAAGGGAGAGGAATGCCCATTTTGCATGCCTGCTGCGGGACACAAAGAACTTCCCTGACCAGCTTCTCACGAGCAAAATTCAGGTGCATTTCCCCACAGAGCAGAAGCCTGTCCCCCGGAGTGGCACCACCCACTCCTTGCACACCCTGACCCCATGTCACTGTGACTCCCTTTCCCCAGCGGACCTATTGCTCCCATCCAATCAGTTCTTCGCCCGTGGGGTCATAGCTCTCACAACAGGTGGCAGCCAGAGGGCACCCCAGCAGCTCCAGGGACCCCTCCGAAGGAAAGTCTCCTCATCCATCAGCAAATAGGTCTCGCCAGACCCTTCCTACCCCCTCCCTCCCAGCGTTAGGCTGCCCTGGGCCGGCTCCTGGCATCTCTAGCACTTTCCTGCTCTGACCATTATCTCCTGGTGTCACTTTGAGACGTGCCCCCACCTCACCCCCCATGAAAGGAACCATGCACCATGGAAGCAGGAACCCCGTTCTTGGAGGGCCTTGCAGGCCTGGCTCCTGCCCTATCCCTCTGATGTCTGCGAGGGCCCTCCTCTCCCCATCCTGGGGCTCAATGTTCTACCTACCTTTGAGCCCCCAAGAAGATGCCATATTTGAGGCCAGCTTCCTTCCCACGGCTGCAAAAGCCTAGAGGACACCAGAAACCCAGACGCACCGCTGGGCAGGGGTGGAGGGTGGAGGGGAGACCGTGGAGAGCCCACGGAGAAACAGAACCGATGGTTTGTGGGGGGAGGCAATGGAGAGGAAGGGAAGGAAAAGGGGCTGCCGGGCCGGTTCCCTCCTGCTCAGAGCTCAGGCTGGAAGAGCGTTTTCTGGGGCTGAGCCCGGGGCCCTGGGCCTCCCCCGCTGTGCCTCTCCGGCCCTCTCCCACGGCCCTCACCACCGTCGCCAAAAAGAGCACGTGCCAGATAGGCTGGTTTGTCACCAAGAGGGAGGGTATGACGGGAACCATGGCAAACACCGTAATGACTAATTTCAAACATTTATTACAATTCTTGAGAGACTTGAAAGCTGTCCCCGCTCTTGATTTTAATAATTGCAGTCTTGAAGCAGCCGCTTATCAAAGTGACACGAATTGTGTGGTAAACAGATTATGGCACAGCTGAAATACTGGAAAATGAGATCAGAAATGCTCCTTCTCCCCCACCGAGAACGCCCTGCGATCCTTCAGGGAGCCGCAGCCGGGCGGCGGCGGCGGGAGGCGAGCAGGTGGGCGAGGGGGCGTCCAGTGAGGGGCTTGGGTCGGCTCCCCCCACCCCAGACCCCCCTGCAACAGGACACACGCCCTGGCTTCTACCCTCTGCTCCCTTCACCCATCCTGACCCAGCGGGGCTTGGAGGTGGGTGCGAGAGAGGAGAGCCTGTGTCGTGGCACAGGTGGAAGGGGGGGTGGGGGGTCATGGGCAGTGACACCCCCCCAGGGAAGCCTTGATAGAGAATTCCCCCCATTGCCTCTGTCCCATTACTAGCGAATTCTCACTTCCTTGAGATTTGGAGCCTCCCTGTTCCAGCTTCTCAACCCTGAGCCCTTCTCCCTTCCATAACTGAGCATCTACTGTGCACCAGGCATGATGCTCAAGGTTGGGCACGCACAGGGGGGCCAGCAAGGTAAATGCCAAGGGCTTCCATCCAGAGCAGAACCATGTACAGGACATGTAATGAGGTGACAGTGTGACCCATGCCTGGCTGTGCCTGCCCGACTACGGGAGGTCCCAGGGATGCTGTCCCCTGCCCGGCCACC
>ML110907.1:26933-40595 GCA_003697995.1 Taxidea taxus jeffersonii | reverse complement strand
CACACACACACACACACACACACACCATATTTTCTTTATCCATTCATCTATTGATGGACATCTGGGCTCTTTCCATAGTTTGGCTATTGTGGACATTGCTGCTATAAACATTGGGGTGCAGGTGCCCCTTTGGATCACTACATTTGTATCTTTAGGGTAAATATCCAGTAGTGCAACTGCTGGGTTGTAGGGTAGCTCTACTTTTAACTTTTTTTTTAAAGATTATATTTATTTATTTGACACAGAGAAAGAGAGACAAACACAAGCAAGGGGAGTGAGAGAGGGAGAAGCAGACTCCCTGCTCAGCAGGGATCCCGATGTGGGGCTCGATCCCAGGACCCTGGGATCATGACCTGAGCCGAAGGCAGATGCTTAACGACTGAGCCACCCAGGTGCCCCTATTTTTAACTTTTTGAAGAACATCCATACTGTTTTCCGGAGTGGCTGTACCAGCTTGCATCCCGACCAAAGGAGTAAGAGGGTTCTTCTTTCTCTGAATCCTTGCCAACATCTCTAATTTCCTGACTTGTTAATTTTAGCTATTCTGACTAGAGTGAGGTGGTATCTCATTGTGGTTTTGATTTGTATTTCACTGATGCTGAGTGATTTGAGCACTTTTTCATGTGTCTATTGGCCATTTGTGTATCTTCTTTGGAAAAATGTCTGTTCATATCTTCTGTCCATTTTTTTGACTGGATTTTTTTTGTTGTTGTTGTTCAGTTTGATAAGTTCTTTATAGATTCTGGATACGAGCCCTTTATCTGATAATGCATTTACAGATATCTTCTCCCATTCAGTAGGTTGTCTTTTGGTTTTGTTGACTATTTCCTTTGCTGTGCAAAAGCTTATCTTGATGATATTCCAATAGTTCATTTTTGCTTTTGTTTCCCTTTCTTTTGGAGCCATGTCTAGCAAGAAGTTGCTATGGCTGGGATCAAAGAGGTTGCTGTCTGTGTTCTCCCGCAAGATTTTGATGGATTCCTGTCTCCCATTTAGGTCTTTCATCCCTTTTGAGTTTATTTTTGTGTATGGTATAGGAAAATGGTCCAGTTTCATTCTTCTGCATATGGCTGTCCAGTTTTCCCAACACCAGTTGTTGAAGAGACTGTCTTTTTCCATTGGACATTCTTTCCTGCTTTGTCGAAGATTAGTTGACCATAGAGTTGAGGGTAAATTTCTGGGTCTCTGTTCTGTTCCACTGATCTATGTGTCTGTTTTTGTGCCAGTGCCATACTGTCTTGATGATGACAGCTTTGTAGTAGAGCTTGAAGTCTGGAATTGTGATGCCGCCAGCTTTGGTTTCTTTCAACATTCCTCTGGCTATTCAGGGTCTTTTCTGGTTCCATACAAATTTTAGGATTATTTGTTGCAACTCTGTGAAAAAAGTTGATGGTATTTTGATAGGAAGTGTATTGAATGTATAGATTGCTCTGGGTAGAATAGACATTTTAACTATTTGTTCTTCCAATCCATGAGCATGGAATATTTTATTTTTAAAGACTTTATTTATTTGAGATAGAGAGAGAACACAAGAAGGGGAAAGAGGGAGAGTGAGAAGCAGACTCCTCACTGAGCAGGGAGCCCAGGGTCCTCGATCCCAGGACCCAGGCTCATAACCTGAGCCTAAGGTAGATGCTTAACTGACTAAGCCACCCAGACTGACTAAGCCACCCAGTGATTTTAAGTAGTCTCCATATGAAACATGGGGCTCAGTCTCACAACCCAGAGATCAAGAGTTACATGCTCTACTGCCCAGCCAGCCAGGTGTCCTCGTGAAGTATGGTAAATCATTAGCTAAAGCTTTAGGTTCTTCTTTAGAGCTGTTCAAAACAAAGACTTAGAAACCACCCAGATTACAGAAGGATTCATTCTCCAGTCATCAGAGCCTGTCCCCTTCTGGTTTCTGGGAAGCACCACCTCACTTATAAACACTCATTCTAAGACAGCGTCCTTGCCAGGAGTTTATCACCTGGGTGACATAAGATGATGCCAACATTTCTTACTCATACTCTCTCTTTGCTCTCTCAAGACTCTTCCTTTGAGTGAAGTTATCATCATCCTAATAACCCTGCTCTACACTCTGTCTGAATGAACATATTGGCCAAAACACTCCACTGAAATACCAAAATACCCACTCTTAGGAGAAGAAAAGGAAAGACACCAAGCCTGAATGCAAGTTTTTGGTGCTTTCTATGGGAGGCTTGTCTGAAAGCATTATTTAAATTGTGCTTTGTTTTGATGCTCTAGAATAGCACCGTCCAATAGAAACATAATGTGACCCACATATGTAATCTAAAATTTTCTAGTAACATATTAAGAATTATAAAGAAAAAGGTGAAATTAATAACATATATAATGCAATTCATTTGGCTTTTGAACAATACAGGTTTAAACGGCATAGGTGCGCTTAAATGTGGCATTTTTTCAATCAGTATAGTTCAGTACTGTGAATGTATTTTCTCTTCCTTATGATTTTCTTAATATTTTCTTTTCTTGGGGTGCCTGGGTGACTCAGGTCATGACCCTGGGGTCCTGGGATGGAGCCCCACAGTGGGCTCCCTGCTTAGCAGAGAGCCTGCTTCTCCCTCTCCCTCTGTCTGCTGCGCTGCCTACTTGTACTATCTGTGTCAAATAAATAAAATCTTTAAAAAATATTTTCTTTTCTCTGGCTTACTCTATTATAAGAACATAGTATGTAACATACAACACATAACATATACAATATGTGTTAATTGATTGTTTATGTTATCACTGAGGCTTCCGGTCAACAGTATGTTATTAGTAATTAAGTTTTAGGGAGTGAGAAGGTATACTTGGATTTGTGATGGCGTGGGGGGTCTGTGCCTCTGACCTCCATGTTGTTCAAGGGTCAAGTGTATTCCCAAAACACTATCATTTCAACAGTCAATATAAAAAATGGAAAATGAGATACTTTACACCCTTCTTGTTTTTCGGTCCTAAGTCCTTGAAATCCTGTAGCATTTGATACAAACAGCAAGCCTGGAAGTTGACCAGCTACATTTCAGGTATTGAATACCCACACGTGACTAGTGGCTACTGGACTGGACAGCCCAGTCCTTGAGGCACACACTGTAGTGAGATTTGGGTTGGATAAGAGAGGTCCTGTTTTTGTAAAGACTATATTGAATAGCAGAAGTGTCTTGAAAGGAAAACAAGCCTCTCCATGTCCTCAGATAGCTTTGAAAGCTATTTTTGCCCCTGGTCTTTTGCAGTATAACTGTACAAAGGGGCCTTGGTATACTCTAGGAAATAGAGGTACCTTAGTTTGAAGACCCTCTTTTAAGATAGATTCTAGCTGCCAAAGTTTTGGGGAATGATGCAATGATGATTAAATTATACATCTGTATCTTCTGAAGAAGGCCCAGTCAACTATCCTTCTAAAATGCTGGGCCGAGTAAAAAGAAAAACTCACGAGACAAAGTATTAGCCACAAGATCCAGAAAGTCCTTGTTACTTTATCAGCAATAGGCTGGTATGATTTTTAGGGTCAGGTTGACAAGCTACCTTATCACAAGCAGAGGGTTTTGGGTAATGGTAGGGTGATGTTTTCCTCTCTTAATGGGATGGAGATAAGATGACGTTGTATGTGAATCATCAACCTAACCTCAGACTACTTGAGGAGAGGAAGCTATCCAACATATGTTATGGCACAGAAGTGACAAAGAATCTCTTCTTTGCCTTAATTTTCTTGGGAAACCACTACAGTTTGCCCCTTTGGCTTTTTAAAAGTTCGAATGTGCGATATGAATGATGGGCTTCCTTGCCAAAGGAACCCATATGCTTGTCCTAAAAGACAAGTACAAGGAAGTAGTTTATGATACCATCTCCGTTTGCTTAAGGCTAAGACTTAGGATGCGTAGGCTGCCAGGAGAAAATCCCACAGACTGGGTGGCATAAACAGCAGAAATTTATTTCTCACAGTGCTGGCGGCTGGAAGTCGAGGATCAGGATGCCAGTATGGTCAGGTTCTGCGGAGAGCTTTCTTCTGGTTTGCATACTGCTGACTTCTTGTATCCTCACCTGGCAGAGAGCAGAGAGGGGAAGCAGACTTTCTCATGACTCTTTGAAAGGCACTAATCCCATTCAGGAGGGCTCCAGATTCCTGACCTCATCTGGTTCATCTTAATTACCTCCCAAAGTCCTGCCTCCTAATACCATCCTATTGTGAAGTAGGGTTTCGACATGTGAAGGGGGATGGTGGTGTGGAGCACAAACGTTTAGTCGGGAACACCAAATGTAGTCACTTCGGGGGTTAGAGCTTCAACTTATGAATTTATGGGGGATACATTTCAGTCCAAAGCAGATATTAAGGTATGGGAGAGTATGGAATTCCATTTCAGAAGCTCTCTAAATAAAGTGAGATTCTCATCTGCCTGGATGATTCCTTTAGGATGAAATTCTATTTAGCTAGAGGCCAATGACTAGTTTAACATTTTCCAGAATCCCAGGTCTTTGTATAACATCACTCTGTCTGCCATTTCCTTATGTAAGTTAAATTTTCATGACAAAATAAATTTCATTATGACCCATACTTCTCCCAAGAAAGACTCTTGGGGACAGTTTTGGGGCTTTCCAGGTAAATTAATACTGCTGCAAGATATTTTTTCTAATGAACTCTTTCCCCTATTTTTTTTCCTATTTAAAGTTATTTCTTTGAGTTTCAGAACTGCCAAAACATGGTAGGCACCCCCCCCAATTCTGTTTAAAGTAATGAGCATGCCACAATCAGGGGGTATGCTGGAAAAGTCAAACAGAAGTAGGCTATTCGTAGAGTAGTTAATTTCTAAGTGAAACTAACAATACTTCCTTTCAAGCTTGAGAGGTACATAACCTGTGAAACTAGAATAAACTAAAAAGTACTTTTCCTGTTAATACTTTTGAAATTGATGTACATTATATACTTGAAATCTTTTTTTTTTTTTTTTATTGCTGTGACATTGGGAAATTCCATAGAGTGAAAATGGAAGGTGTTTTGACTTCGCTGTAAAATGTGAGTTTGTGGTACTGAAATTTTACTATGGATCCAAGTTGGCTATGCATCCAACTTGCTAAATTCCTTACAGAGAATTCATCAAACAAGAAACACTGAATAGAGGTTTGGCCCTGTTCCTTGTGAAGATATTATAAATAAGGGCTGCTGTTTTCCTGAGAAAAGGAACTCAGTCTTTTTTTTTTTTAAGGTTTTATTTATTTATTTGACAGACAGAGATCACAAGTAGGCAGAGAGACAGGCAGAGAGAGAGGAAGGGAAGCAGGCTCCCCGCTGAGCAGAGAGCCCAATGTGGGGCTCGATCCCAGGACCCTGGGATCATGACCCGAGCCGAAGGCAGAGGCTTTAACCCACTGAGCCACCCAGGTGCCCCGGAACTCAGTCTTTCATAAATTAACTATTTTAGGCAAGGTAACTGAAGAGGTAGTTACCTTAATCTAGGGTGATTCAAAATGTAAGTTACAAAGTGTAAGAACTTATAAATTATAATGTCATCATATAACTTTTAGTTATCAAATGAGGAATAAGTCAAAGGAGAAGCGGAAACTAATTGGGATTGTTCTGGTGATGTCATTACATAGGTTTTTACATATGTTTATGGACTTTTTTTTGTTTGTTTTTTTTTAAAGATTTTATTTATTGATTTGACAGACAGAGATCACAAGTAGGCAGAGAGGCAGGCAGAGAGAGAGGGAGAAGCAGGCTCCTTGCTGAGCAGAGAGCCCGATGTGGGGCTCGATCCCAGGACCCTGGGATCATGACCTGAGCAGAAGGCAGAGGCTTTAACCCACTGAGCCACCAGGTGCCCCGGATTTTTGTTTTTATTTATTCATCTTGACATAAGAATAGGCTAGTTATAGTTCTATCACAGTTCATAGGTTTACCTCTCAATATTTCCTCTAAGAAACGAATTAGTTTAGAATTAGTTTAACATATTTGCTCTCTAATAATTTAGTCCTGTAATGTCAGTAAAAATTTACATCTCCAATGTGCATATATTAAAAATGTGTACTTCTGTGTTTATTATGTACACTATAAAACATATACAAAATAGGAAGTTTAGAAAGTTTAAAAAGGTTAAAGATGAAACATTGACATTAAAAATTTTCTATCTAAGTGCAAAATAAGAACAATGTAGCTAGGTATTCATCATTATTTTGGAAAGTCTTGGTTTAAGAGTTTGTGATGTGGTGATTTGATTTTTTCCTATATAATACACTTTATTTTTTGGAATAGTTTATATTTACAGAAAAATGGAGAAGCTAGTACAGAGTTTCTATATACTCTACAACCAATCTTCCCTGCTGATAACATCTTAATTTAGTATGGTACGTTTATTACAGTTAATGAATCAGTACTGATATGTTATTATCTGTTTAAAGATTTATTTATTTATTTAAGAGAGAGAGCACGAAAGGGGTAATGGGAAGAGAGAGAGGGAGAGAATCTCAAGCAGACTCTGTGCTGAGTACAGAGCCTGACCCGGGGCTCAATCCCACAACCCTGAGATCATGACTTAAGCAGAAACCAAGAGCTGGATGCTCAACTGACTGAGCCACCCAGTACATTATTATTAACTAAGGTGATAGTTTACTCAACTTTTTTTTAAAGGAAGGATTTTTTTGTTCCAGGGTCCCATCCAGGACACCACATTACATTTAGGTGTCAGTCCATCTCCTTGGGTTCCTCTCGACTATGTTAGTTTCACAGACTCTTAGTGTTTTTGATGACCTTGATAGTTTTGAATAATACTGGTCAAGTATTTTGTAGGATGCCCTTCTAATGGAATTTGTGATCTGTCCAGTTTTTCTCATGACTGGACTGGGGTTATGGGTTTTTGGAAGATTACAGAAGCGCAGAGCCATTTTCATCAGATCCCATCTATCACAGTTCCAATCCACTGACATGATTTATTGCTGAGCTCAGGTCACATGGTAACATGTGACTCATGGAGAAGCATTCATTCCCAATGAATGAGCATTCATTCTCAAAAGGAGAGTAACTTCCACAGAAGGAAGCAGGGCTTTTGTCCCAAATTCTAAGATTTGCCTTGTGATTCACTTATAAATGCTTGCCAAGGACTCCAAATAGTGTCTCTATCTGCCACTTCAAGCTCCACTGGATCTACTGGGTCCTGTGACCCAAATGGCAGAGCCACTTGCACAATAGCCTGGACCCAGGGCAGCGATTTCTCTTTTCTCACTAGGTGTTGGGCCTCTTCCTATAGTAGTTACTTCCTTTAGTAACTTGTCCTTCACCTTAAAAGTGGTATCTTGATAAATCCCATACTACTGGACCCCTAGTAATTTCACTGAGGAAGAAGGCCCTTGAGTTTTGGAGGATTTATTTTTCCATCCTCTGATATGCAAATATCTTACCAGTATGTGTACAGTATTTGCTACATCTACCTACCAGCGCCAATCTGCATGGATGCATGGACTAGTGTGATTTTCTGTGGAAGGGAAAGGAGATCTTTGCAGACTAAATCATGACACAGGGTTGAAGAATTGTTTTATTTTGTGGTGGGACAGTGAAAGTGAATCGCTGGTCTTGTCAGTTGAAAGTTAATTCCTTCTGGTAGACTTTTTCAACAGGTATAAAGGGAAAAAGCATTTGCCAGATCAACATCTATATACCTAGTACTAGAATTGTTGATTTGTCCAGACAAGGAAACCACATGTGGAACAGCAGTGTAACTAGAATCACCACATAATTCAATTTATGAAAATCCACTGTCATTCCCCGAGATCCATTTGGCTTGTGCACATGCCAAATAGGCAAGTTGAAAGGGATGTAGCGGCTACCACAACCTCTCCCACATTCAAGTCTTTGGTGGTAGTGCTAATCTTTGCAATCCCTCCAAGAATGTGGTATTGCTTTTGGTTTACATTTTTACAGGCAGAAAAAGTTCTAGTGTCTTCCATTTGGCCTCTTCTAAAATAACCACCTTCAATTTATAGCTCAGGGGACCAATGTGGGAATTCTGCTAGTTGCTGAGCATGTTTATTTTAATTACACATTCTGGAACTGGGGAAGTAACCACAGGTTGTGTTCAGAAACCCACTGGACCTAATGTGAGATGAACCTGAGCTAGAACTCTTTTAATCACTTGACCTCCACAAGCCCCTACCCTGGTTCATACACATAATGATATTGTGGGTTTCCTTGAAGCAGTGTCAAGTCAGAGCCATTGTCTACTAATCTCCCAAAGTCTGATTATTTCCTTTCCCCCAGTGGGCAGTTACCCTGGTAGATGGGCATAGGACTCTTTGGGGAAGGCTGGGTACAAATTAATAACATACATTTTTGGCAAAAGAGCAAGGTCCTTCCCCAAGATTACTTGGCCTCCCCTTCATTCAAAGAGTTCTGAGTGTATAAATTGGTTCAAGTGTGGAAAATGACAGAGGAGCAGTGACCTCTGTTCTGGTGGTGCAAGTTAGGACTTTTGTTTGCTAAACCTAGAACGTTTGTGCTAATACCAAGTATGAATTCAGTAGATTGTCCATTTCTTTTTTTTCTCTAGGGACATTAAGATCAACTGGCTGATGTCATAGGTCTCTGTTAAGTCAGACAATTCTGATTACTGCTTCGGTTCAGGAGTCCATCACAGCAACCACACCCATCTAGTTTTTGACAATTAAGTGCCACCTCTTGGTCCCTGCCATCCTAGGATCCCATTATCCCCACTGCATTTAGGAATCCCAGTTTGTGTAGTTTCCACTGTAAGATTTATCTGACTACAGAGAATGCAGATCTCTTCAAAGATGCTGGGGCTTCACTCATAGATCTACTTTCCAGAGTCATGGTGAAGGATAATGTCCTTTGGACCCTCCTGGGGTGGGTGAGCAGGTCTTACATGATAAATCCATTCTAACATGTTAACTCCCTTTACCCTCAAGCCTTTGGAGACCTTCCTCAATAGTATCCCAGGCAATTCTGGCACTTCACTTAGTGTAGGCATTCTGGGGAGGATGGAAGTCAACTGATCAGTAGGGTTTCGCTCAGGTCCTTCTCATAGTGGGGCCAGTGGGTCCCTAAGCCCATTCTATGATTATTTCCCCAGATTTATATGCATAATAGAAAAAGACTCAGCAATGATTCAAAAAACTGTTAAACTTTTTCTAACCGTCGGAGGTAACATGTTGTATCTAAAATATCTGCTTGGTGGACCCTTATCAGTAAATTCAGCCTGACAGAATTTTGTTAAGTCTTCATCTTGATCTGTTAGTTTCCTATGGCTGCTACAGCAAAGGACCACAAACTGAGGGCTTAAAGAAACAGAAATCTATTCTCTCACAGTTCTGGAGGACAGATGCCTGAAATCAAGTTATTAGCGGGGTCACACTTCTTCCTCGGGATCATCTTTCCTTGCCTCTTTCTAGCTACTAATGGCCCCCAGCACTTCTCTGTGTATTGTTACAACACTCCAGTCTCTGTCTCCGTCTTCGTATGTTCTTATTTCCTGTGACTATATATTTCTGCATCCTCTCCTCTTATAAGGACACCAGTCATTTGATTTCTGGCCCACTCTAACACATTATGACCTCAGCTTAACCTCATCTACAAAAACCCTATTTTCAAATAGGTCACATTGAGGTTCCAAGTGGACAAGAATTTTGGGAGACACTATTCAACCCACTATAATCCCACATCCTTAATAGCCACTGGGAATATAACTCCTGTATTCTTTTGCATACTCTGATTATTTTTAGCATGTGTATTTTTCAAAAGGAAAGAACCCACTCCATTGTTCTTTGCCTCAAAATACAAATATTTTACCCCTATTTTTTCCAGTTTTATTGAGAAATAACTGACACACATCACCGTATGAATTTAAGTATATAGCACAATGGTTTGATTTACATATATTGTGAAATGATTACCACAACCGGTTTAGTTAACAACTATCATCTCATATAGATAAATCAAATTCTCTTGTTATTAGAATTCCTAGGATCAACTCTTAACAGCTTTGCTATGTATCATACAGCAGCGTTAGACACAGTCATCACACTGTACATTATATCCCTAGTATTTATCTTATAACTGGAAGTTTGTGTCTTTGGACCACTTTTCTCCAATACTCTTGGAGAAGAAATATTCTTTCCATTCAATTTCTTCCTTTGATGCCCACTACTATCTTGTCTCCTCAACCTGGACTCCCAGTCTTGCCCTTTCCCAATCTTTTCTCTAACAAAGTGATCTTGTCAAATAGTCGCCACCTTCCAACTCTGAGCGAGGATCAAGCAGAAGCTCCCTTCCTAGCCTAAGGAAGCTTTTCTCCACCTGGTCTCCAGCATCCTTCCTCCAGGAATACCCCTTGCACCCCCGACGGCTCCTCATCTTTAGAGGCCTTTCCTCTTTTCTCTCCCCAGAGATGAGACATTTCGGTTTCTCCTGACCTTTGAGGTCTCTTAACACCTTCCCTTTGCTCCTATTCCCCTTTCATCAAATTTCACTTCAACGACTACAGCCCACACTCTAAGTGCGGAGCTTGCTCAACGGCACAGAACCAGTTCACCCTCCCGCCCTCAGAGAGCGGAGGGACCTAACTCCCAGCCCGGGAGCGACAAGCCTGACCCCACACCCAAGACCAAAGCTGTCCGGGCTCCGGGGCGGGTCGTGACGGAGCTGTCACTCGGGGAAGGCCAGGCCAGCCGCACATCACTCAGCCTGCCCACATCCTCCGTTCTGTGGTTGAGGAAATCCCGCCCGGCTCTGAGGCCCAGACTGACACGGCAAGGTGCTCAAAAGCGTTGGCGCTCTTCACACCCTGGGCGGGCCTTCCTCCTCCTCACCGAGGATGCAATCCTTCGCTCGTCCAGCGTTTTCCCTCCCTCTCACCTGCCGGGCGGGCCGCAACCTCCAGGGAAAGACCGACGCGCGGGGAACTCGAGCGAGGACCAGCTGTATGGAGCATGCGCAGTGGCCGTCGTAATCGCCCGCGGCTCAGCTGGCGCAGCGGCTTGCGCAGGCGCCGTCCAAGGGCTCCCCGCCCACCCCGGCCTAGCGGGCCACGCCCCCCCATCGCGGGTCAGAGGCCACGGGGCGGGCTGGGGTGACGCGTGCGGAAGCCTCCTGCGCAGCCTCGGAAGCCCGCGGGCTGTAGAACTGCGGCGGCCACTGCCGGGGCCCCCGACGGGAGGGGCTCCGGATCGCTCGGAGGCGGCCGAACCGCTGTGGCGGCGCTGCCGCCGGCGGTCCCATGAGTCGGGGCACCATGCCCCAGCCCGGAGCGTGGCCCGGCGCGAGCCGTGCTGAGAAGCTGGTGCGGGAGGCGGGGGCCGCGTCTCCGGGCCCCACGAGAGCGGCGGCGCGGGAGGGCGGGAAGGCGGCGGCCGGCGGGCAGCCGCGGACCGCGGTGCGGTGCCCAGCCGAGCAGTGAGTCGCGGGGCGCAGCGGGGGCGGGCGGGGGCGCCGTGCTCGTTCCCTTTGGGGAGGCTGGGCGTAGGGTGGGCTGGGCTGGGGAGTAGCCGGCCGAGAGCCCTTCGCACCCTTGGTTCTGGGTAAGGTCGTCGGCGACGGAGAGGAATTCAGACACTTGTGTCCAGTCTTCGTACAGAATGTTTTCCCGCAGGGCCCGGGGCCTCACAATTCTGGTCATCCAGTGTCCCTGTTTCTACATCTGCATAGCTCTAAAGTTAAAAGAAAGCTCCAGGGACTTGGGAAACAAACCGGAAAAGCGTACTGTTATAACTCCCAGTGAATCTTTCCTCCGACCTGGTTGGGGAAGTAAGGTTGCTTCTATCACAGCCAAAGGAAAACCGAGCCGTGCGACAAGTTTGTTCTTGAAAGGCAAGTCGCCGCTTGAGGAGCGCTCCACCTGTTGAACAGACTTTGGACGGAGTCTGACCCAATTCTCTTTTGCCCATTAACGGCTTAACTAGCTGTCCCCCTCCCCTTTTATTTTTAAATAGGAAAGGCAGCGCTGGTTAGATCAATTATTTAGTGAATTGTAAAGAAGGCAGCACAAACCGCAGGCGTTTATATTTTTAGCAAAGATCTGGGAGTGAGGTGCAGGCAGAATATAGACTTGAAGACGAACTTCTTCTACACTTTCAGGTTCTAGGCGCATACAAATGCTTTTGAATTCCAGAATTGATGAAAACACTCAGATAACCATTCTGACAGCTTAATTGGCTGGCAAGTTGAATTGTAAGGTGTGTTCAAATGTGATTTTTTTTTGGGGGGGGTAAGGGGTCCTTGGTGGGCCTGCTGTGCAGCTAGTGTATTATAATAACGTTGATGTGCATGGTTCTTGACCGTGGGTGTTGACATTCTCATTTATTGAGCACCTAAGGCCTCTGCTATGGTATTATCCACACTTAGTGTGTTAATGGCTACTGGGAAAGATTTGGAGTAGGCAGTCTCAAACTCCTGCCTGTGCAGGTAACCTTGGTGAGTGAGGCTGGCCAGGTGTGGACAATGGGTTTCTGGAGATCTGTGTCCATCACTTTTGGGGTCAGAGTCCAGTAGGTTCTACCCTCTGCTTGCTGGATTTTCTGTATCTCAAGAGTCCAGATATCCTGAATTTTTAATGAAATATCCTGATTTTTAAAGACTAGCATTTTGTTTTTTAACTGAAACCACTGTGCAGGCCCATGTGGGAGCTGATGTTAGTTTTCTCTGTGGGTTAGAAAACGACCTCAGACTGCAGAGGGTAAAGTAGAATGGGCGGGGAGGGCGAGAGGGGGTATCTTCCGGTTCTACCCCTCCGCAGCCCATGCTGGTTACTAACTGTTGCTGCCTTCTTCTTGGCCTGGTGGTCAGTGATATGACTCCCCGGTTAGAGACCCTGCCCCTCAGAAGCCGCACCTTAGACTTGAGTGGAGCATTCTAATGCCCCTTCTAGATGCAGAAACTTTGAATCCAGAACCATGTTTCTAAAAGTATGTTTAGTTATTTGGCAAAGTTTTTCTCCTGGATGTGGTTTCCAGAGTCAGAACCTGGGGAAGTAGGCCATGGTGGGAAGGAGCATTCTTTGCCGATGAAAAGGTTTTGGGACACACCACTTCTTAACGCTGTCAGTAGATTTACAGACTTAGTCTGAGAGGAAACTCAGGAAAAACAAACAAACAAACAAACACCTAGGTTTGTCATTTTTCACAGGAGGAAACTGAGTGGCGGACTCCAGAGGTGCTTCTTGGCCAGGGAGGTAGGGAGTAGGTTTCTGGGCCATGTTCCCTGATGCTTTGGTGGGAACATACCCCCATCTTTTCTGGCTTTCTCAGCAAAACCAGGCAAAGGAACATGATTTATCAGCTCTCCCCTTCCATCCTCTAGCTCATTTGAGAACTACGTTTGGCTGGCATCCCCTGGACAAGCCCTAAGGATGGCTCACAAGATGACTTACGGTCTGATTTGAAGAAGTCTTAGGTCACACCAGATTTGGTTGACTCTTCTTGGAGCTTCCTCACCATTTCTCTGAGCACATCTGCTGTGCTCTATCCCCTGCTCACCCCACCCCTGCATTTGAAACTGATGCTGTGTCCATTTCTTGCCCTTAGCTAAATAAGCTACCGTGCCTGAGAACCAAGATGGTCCCGAGACATGGTCAGTGGCCAGGCTAGACAAGCGCAGGGAACTGAGAAGCATGACTACTTCAAGGCCGGTCTTTGCCTGCCTGGTGGTGGGACATGGTTTGAATCTAG